>JARTUT010000127.1:0-64119 GCA_030674115.1 Micraspis discolor | reverse complement strand
GTTGGAAATGACTTGGTTTCTATCAGTCCAATTTCAGCGAAAAATGCGATTAAAATTTCTCAATTTCGAATAGCCCGCCAATACCCCCTCTGTTACCCCCACCACAATTTCTACCTCCCTGCCCTTCTAATTCGCTTCACTACAGCATCAACCGCTAGAGTCGCGTTCATTTGCGCATTCACAAAAATCTGCTAGAGTTGCCGATCTATATACTTTTATTTATCTATGATTGGACCCAATTTGTTGAATATTCGTATTATTATATAATATCAAAGAATTTATTCAACTGGTTCAGCGTGTACAATAGATAACAATTGTTTTAATAATATATATTTTCTTAAGTATTTGTACATTTAATTTGAAACCCTGATCACTACAATGAATCTTGTCTTCTATGGCAAAAAAAAACTCACCAAGACATCACTGCCATCACATGAGAGCCTTGCTTTAAGAGTACAAGTCATTTCCCAAGACAGTATAACAGTGAAAGGAGATATATGGTGAAAACTTTCTTTCACCTAGAATTTTAATATGTAGATTTCAATCAATTTGGTTTCTAGGTTATTTAAACAGTATTTGTAAATAGATTATTTTCTATAAACGTTTCGGCGCATCCGCCTTCTGCAGTATAGATATATATTAAGTAACATCTAAAAACATGTATAAATATGAAATTAAGATAATTGTGTATATATCTCACTATTTTCGCCGTTGTTTTGGTTCCGTCCGGTCGGTATTGTCTCGTCGTCAATGTCAATTGTCAGGGATTATTATCACAGTATAGGGACCAAGCAGTAGTCGCACTTCGTCGATTTTGAACTGAAATCGCTTACACCAAAGGGAACTCGCGCATTCCTCCTGCGCATAACCTCTAATCGACCGCGAATGTAAAATTGATTAGAAAAGGTTATTTGCGTTATCTGAAAACTTAATATTTTGATTTAAGCTGGTAATAAGTTTTCACTGTGATATTTAGAGTGTTGTTTATTCTATATTCATATAAAAATTATGACTCCGCTCATAATGTAACTGTAAATGTAATCACATTTCCTCACTAACAGAACGCATTTAATAAAAGATATATTGTTTTATTGTGGTTTTTATATCACTTTGAAAGAAACAGTAATTAGTGATTAAATTTACCTAATAGTGTACTCAGAAACAGCAGAACCGGTGCCTCTGAAACTTTTTGAAATGTGTTAAAAATCATAGGTACCTTAGGATTGTAAATGAAATGACTCATTAAAATTTTTCTAAACGAAGATTGAGTTGAAGAGTAGGTATTATATGGAAAAATAAGTAGTTGGTGGTTGAAAACATCGAATGTGTTTAATATCAAATCCTCAATACTTATAATTTCACTGAAACGTTTATCTTCGAGTCCATGAAAAAAAACTACATTTACACTATTTTTATATTGAATTGTTTCAACAAATTTTTTCAATGAATTCTCTGATGATTTGGTTTGAACTGATACTATTTTTTACTATATACAATTTATGAAAAGAGGAATTTGATGATGGAATTCTTAACTATCGGCAAACCCCCTCAACACAAAATGTTGCAAAAAACATTGATTTCTGTAATAGGCCTCATATAAATGTTCTTGCTTCAAATTTCTTCTGAACTTAAGAATCCTGTTTAATGCGATTAGTTAAATGTAGTAAATTTTCCAGATTAAATCAACACCAGAGCATATAATTTGTTACTTGTTAGAAGATTTCTCCCAGTTGTTTATATTTTTTGCCTTAATAAATTTTTCTCAAGATTCGTTCAGTCTAATCTAAACTTGTAATACAGTTATCAGGTAATATTGAATTATCTTCTCATAAATACAATAAAAAAACAGGTTTTCTGATATAAAATTATATTTTTCATATTTCTATAATATAGTAATATACAACAGAATAAAATACTATATAGTATCATAAAAATATAGTTTAATTCTGCATGCATTTCAGTCAACAATTATGTATACATCAATACATTCAAAATAACAAGTATACAAAGACTTTGTAAGTGATATGATAGAAATATATAGAATGAATGTTTACGCTATGTGGTAAATTTGCATTAAGATCAATTCCATCAGAAAATTTGTACCTAATCTATAAATAAAACGAATACTGACAAACTGAAAATACATTAAAGCTAATGCACAATTAGCAGGTTCGAAAGATCTGTCACCATTGCATTGGTGAAATCCAATTATTTGGTCAAGAGATATATCATAAAAAATGAGTTTTGATAGACATCTCATCAACACATAATATGCAATCCTCTGCTCTTTCTGTCATAGTTTTTACTTTCACCGTAATTGCTCAAAATACATATTCATTCAAACCAACGGAAAAGTTCCATTTGGTAGTTATTCTGCATGGAGTAGCCTTGTGAGGTAAGGAAAAAGTTTTTCTTGAACTTCTTAAACTTTAGGTCCCAAAAATAGATAGTAGGTGCAAATTGTTTATAAGCGATGGAGTACCTGTAGCCATGGGGATTTGTTCTTTTGAGTTGCAATTGGGCTATCATGAAATCAGCCATGTTCGAGCTGAAATTATTCCTGCAGAATCGAATGAAACTTTCATCCTCAATTTCTACAGTTTCTTTCTCCTTCATTGAAATCTTTCTCCTCTTCAAATTCTTCACCATATATTATAAGAGAGTTTCGGATTATTGAGACCTTTGTTTTTGCAGTTGTATACGCTACAATTGTTAACCATTTTGGAATTAATTTGAAAATAACACATAATTGAAACAGAATACTTACTTGAATGAAAATAAATTATTGAATAAATGAGCTTTGCTGGTTTATGGTAGATTTTGACTCAAAGAAATTCCACTGAATTTATAAGTTAGGTTGCATCTTTTTCTTCAACTACTTCTTTGAATTTTAAATAGATCTTAGAAAAATTATATTCTTCCATATATTCAACGAATTAATTATACAAAGGAATTATTTGAGATGTCTAAAATAATAATAATGACATTATTCCAGACATCTTAGATGAAAACAATGAACATTTTAGGTTATGCGCAGGGAGGAATGCGCGAGTCAGACTTTGTGTAAAAAAATCCACGGAGTGCGACTACTGCTTGGTCCCTATACTGTGCTTGTACTCTTAAAGCAAGGCTCTCATGTGATGGCAGTGATGTCTTGGTGAGTTTTTTTGCCATAGAAGACAAGATTCATTGTAGTGATCAGGGTTTCAAATTAAATGTACAAATACTTAAGAAAATATATATTATTAAAACAATTGTTATCTATTGTACACGCTGAACCAGTTGAATAAATTCTTTGATATTATATAATAATACGAATATTCAACAAATTGGGTCCAATCATAGATAAATAAAAGTATATAGATCGGCAACTCTAGCAGATTTTTGTGAATGCGCAAATGAACGCGACTCTAGCGGTTGATGCTGTAGTGAAGCGAATTAAAAGGGCAGGGGAGGTAGAAATTGTGGTGGGGGTAAAAGAGGGGGTATTGGCGGGCTATTCGAAATTGAGAAATTTTAATCGCATTTTTCGCTGAAATTGGACTGATAGAAACTGTCATTTCCAACCTGATTTGAATCAAGTTGGAAATGAAAGTTTCTATCAATTCAAATTCAGAGAAAATGCAATTAAAATTAGATTTTATCGTGAAAAGAAGACAAATTAAAGCCATATTCTGAATTTTATTAACATTAGCGTAATTTCTGGGCTTACAATCAATTACAATGCGATTACAGCAAAATAAATTGAAAATATGGATAAAACACAATTAATTCAAAACACAGTGAACGTTATCGATTCCAAAAATTATGTGTGATATTTTCATCAAGACATGGTTATATTACAATCAATAAGATAAGAAAAATAATTTGGCATCTACAAACATACTAGAAAAAATTCATTTAACAAAATAATTATGTTTTCTTAATTAATCGAATACACTTTCAAGGATATGATAAAGAGACCAAAAACCTGGTACATGAAACACTAATTGTTAATAATCAATTTTACCTCAAAGAATTAGAATTGTGAAGAATTCACATATAAATAAGGAAAAATAAGGAGAAATTTCAAAATTTCTTCGATGGGCTAAAACAGTTTCACTTCTTAAATAATACATAACAAATTTCTACAACAATAATCAATGGCAAAAAATTACAACATACTCCCTTCTAACAGATATTCCACAGGAGATAGCCGACCTACTGCCTCGGTTTCCATTTCCGAAGTACCTGGTTCTTTGACACTCTGTATTTCTATCTCTGAAGCCACTATAATGAGAAATCGAAATATGAATAGTGAAAATTTTATTGGCAAAGTATGTATACGAAAGCTTTGTGCAAGCTTGAGAAATTTCAAAATTTCTTCAACAGGCTAAAATAGCTTCACTTCTTAAATAAGGCATAACTCTAAACTTACTTGGTGGTACTTCTTCTTCCATTAAGTCAATTGATTCCAGTCCCCCAGATTCGACTACCATCTCATAGTCTACATAAAAAAGTTAAATTAGTGCATTTCTCAGACATGCTAAAATAGATCGTAAATGTAACAAGTATTATGTAAAACTTACTTGGTGATGCTTCTTCCATATAAGATACCCTAGGTTCCAATATTTGTTCAGTGGCTTCTGAAAAGAGTAGACTTATGAAATATTGGTGTACCTTTCATGATTCCATGTTAATTCATCTATAAAAGATTCTCAAATAATGTCTTGTTTATAATATAGCCAAGTAAGACTTTTATGTATGAAAATTGCAATTAATAAAACAAGAAACAAACCTGAGTTTCCATCAGCAAGATTTAGAAATAATGAGGGTTCAGCATCTAGTTTAAGGATACTTCCTGCTTTGTTATTAGCAGGAATATAATCGCTCAGGCGAAAATGCTTATCGCAAACCCTGTAATTGTCATAAAGTTCTCTTGAAGATTTTGCCTTCAAGTCTTCTCTCCCAATTTTTGTTAACCACTTGTCCAATACCTAAAAAGTTTTAAATATAAATATACGAGGAAAAATAATTTGTAATCATTTGTTACACTCACCTCTCTACTTTGTGGAAATCTCACGGAAATGGTATCCACGCATTTTACCATATTCGATTGAACATCTTTTAACACAACAATTGAAACCCATTTTAAAGTTCACGATTCGATACTGAAAGTCCAAAAGATTCACTCTACAATATCGCCAAAGAGAGAACGGAAATTGGAGAGAGTCCGTATTTATATTCATGCGACGAATTATTAAAAATGACTTTTATGGTCCATGCTTTCTTCTTGTCCGCCATTACGGTAGGAAATTCCTTCGATCCCTTCCACAATTTTCATTTTATTTTCTGATTGGTCGATCCAGATTGACAAACTTGTAGTGAATCCAACTTGACCAAAATAAGCCCAAAACAAGGTACAGTCGTTTTGGACGGACTTTCCACCCCTGGGTCCAATCTTTGTTGCAAATTTGTGAAATATGCTTATAATTAAATAATACAGTCTTCATGAGACTTGAATCATCACAGTTGATTCACATTCCTGCAATTACCAGCTGCTCCCAAATTCATATTAACAATTTGATTTTAAGGTAAAGAAATCCTTTTCAAGTACGCTTTCCAAAGAAGATCTCTGTTTTTTTGTGCCGCTTCCTGCCTATTCGTGCTTTGTGTAATTCCTCTTTCTACTACAGCAATATCACCTCCTTTTGAAATGTGTAATCACATTTTCTGGAGAATCGTACTGTTGACCTAATTTATCTCCAGTAGTATTCAACTGAACTCCAGGAGTCAGTTGAAGAAATCCAGGTTCTTCTTTGAACAATGGCGACTGGCAAACTATGCCCGCAATCAATTCTTTTTGTTTAGAAGCAACTTTTATTGTTTCCAAGATGTAATTGTTATCTATCAAACAATTAGATGAACTAGCTTCTGCTAGTAAAAATATTCCTAGATTATCCTGATTCAACGCATCTAGAATACTTTTTCCAAAGATAGAATGAGCCTTTATAAATGAAGCCCAACTACTGATTTTGAAAAAACCTTCGGTAAATTGCAATTGGACAGTTTTACCAATGTCGGCGAATTTTCTATCCTCCATTATCAGGAAATTATGAGTCTTTGCGATTGACATCAATGTTTTGATAAAGTTTGGATGGAAATCCTTTATGATGTCACAATTGAGGCAACATATAAACGGGCCAACATCTTCAGCCAACTGAAGAATCTCCGTTGCATTTGTTAAATCAGCAGCTACACATAGGTTACTATCCTTCTCTGTCATTACCTTGAGTAACTTCTTGGCATTTGTATTATGAGCAAATTTTATCCTTTCTTGATAGGAAATTTTCAGTCTATATGAAAACATACATCAAAGTTAGGAGCAAGTATTAACAACAATAGGATTTTCACAAGGAAAATTTTACATAATTTTTCATCAGGATACAAATAAATAGTTAATGAAACAATTTCAGTGTTTTCTGTAGTTTAGCATACTTCTCAGTTTTCAATTTAAAATTATTTTTTATGTTATTTTTAGTCTTTTTATGTGATCTCAAATAATTTTAAATGATAGCAGAAATGGTATTCGTGCGGATTGATAGGAATCTGCGAATGAAGGAAATACTGAGTGAGTAAAAATAAAAATGTAATAATCATACAAAAACTAGAAAGATAGTTGAAACGCCTGTCAAACCTCATCTTTCACAAATGGCATGAATTGAACACAAAAAAATTTCATTCTCCCTTTTATTTTATTTTACACAAATTCTCCAATTTAACAGATATTTATTTTCGAAATGAATTACCTCAATAATAAATTTACTCTTAATCTATAGAACCAGACAATCTATAATTATTTATGTTATATATATATATATGAAATGACCATTACTGAAGTACAAATGGACCTACCTTCTTTCAACGTTAGTTTTTCAGGACTAAATTTATTTCGAGCGATATATTTTTCTACAGATTCTCTAATTCCATCTGAAATTAAACCTTTTCGATTCAAAATATTTACCAGCTCAATCATTGTTAAGAGAGAATGCATTCTGATTCCATTTTTCTGAAGAAAACCTTCTCCGCGTTGTTCTCTATCAAGAATAACAATCGCTTCAGTGCATATAATTTTGGATTCCCTTAAATCTTTAAAGGTTTCGAGTATGCTACTTCCAGAAGTAACAACATCTTCGACAATAAGGCAATTTTCTCCTTCGTTAAAAACGCCTTCAATCAATTTTTTAGTTCCCTATGATTTGGCTTCTTTTCTTCTCATAACCATTGGGACGTTGGTTTCAACAGATAAGATCGGGGCTATTGGTAAAGCTGTGTAAGGTACTCCACAAAAAAGATTGAATTCGTGAATATTCAACTTTTCCATCATCACATCCACCAACTTTGTCTGAAAATGAATATCCGTAGCAGTCTATTTTTTTTTCATTAACTCGAATTTTACAATGAGAAATATCAAATTAGAAACATTTAATTACGAATTGATTGGTTTTCTTCAACTGGAAACCTAATATATGCATTAAATACTAATAATAATACCAAAAAGCCCTCAGAAATCAATTTGGGCACATAAATTTGAACTTACAGCTTGACTCGACATTACTTGGATCGGAGCAACGAATAAGAAAACGAGAGTTCTTGTCTCTCGGAAATCATTCTTATCTTAAGTTTATAATAGAACCACTTTGAAACCAAAACCCCCACCACATATAACACAAGAAGAGTAGAATTAAGTTATGACATAAAAAATGAAATCAAATATAATAAATGGGCGTCGAACCCAGAGACACTATTTCGATAAATTTGAATGAAATGTAGAGGTAATAGAGAACTTGATTTTTTACATACCATCAAATTAGGAAAACTCACTATCAGCCTTAAATCAAAATATACCGGAGTATAAAGTCCGACTTTCGTCTTGTAGTCTCCGAATTTGATCGCATTTATGTTAAATAATTCAACGGCTAAAGATTCCATGTTGCCGATTAAAAATTTCAAAGATTATTATTAATTAATATTTCCACGTGGCAATGCAGATAACAAATAAACACTAAATGATTTAATGAAACCGGTCACATCAGCACAGTCAACCGACAAGGTCATCACCAGAGACAACCGAGACGGTCAACTCCATGCCAGTTTTTGTCCGATGTTAAGGATTATGTTGTGTCACTGTCTGTTCCATCTCAACTAGCATAAGTCTATCTTAGTCCCACTTTTCGAACCTATTTTCAGATGTCGCTGTATACATTGACTGGATGATTGAAAATATTTATGTGCAATATAAATAAAAAGAAGAAAATTTTCGCATAGACCTAACCTACAAATATTTAAACTTGTATTGAAAACATTTAGCAGGGTTCTTTTAATTTCAACCACCAACGTCTACAGTTGTAATTTGAGAAAAAGTGAGTTAATATTTACTCAAAAAGATGGGTGATAATCAAGCTGTGTGAAAACCGCTGCCAGCCGCCAGCTGCCAAAAACCGAAGATGCCCGAGGCGCCTGCAGCTAGCCGGATCAGTGGCGGGTACAATATTCTTCCATTTCATTATTTTCTTCACTGAAAGCGAACATTCTAGCTGCCAGAAATCCCAGCTGCTTCCGTTTTTCAGCTTCTTATCATCGCGGTGGAGGGTATTTTCACGTTTTCATTAATTATTGCACTGAATGAGATTGTTTGATGGGACTGAACTTGCATTTTCCGAGGTTTTCGGTAAAAATGGTAGAATATGAAAAAATTGTTTTCACATATACGGACAATGGCCGTCAATATAAAACTAGTGGTTTGATGTTCCTCTACTAGTCTTCCAGTTACCTTGAAAAAATAAATCGGGTACTAGCCTGCCTTCGGGGTGAAAACTACCCCAAACTGATAAAAACACATAAATAATTTTTTTCGCATATTCAGCAGATGACTGTCAAAATGAAACTAGTGGTTTTATGTTCCTCTAGTTGTCTTTAAACTACCGTGAAAAAATAAATCGGGTACTAGCCTGCCTTCGGGGTGAAAACTACCCCAAACTGATAAAAAACAATTAATTCTTTTTCGCATATTCAGCAGATGACTGTCAAGATGAAACTAGTGGTTTTATGTTCCTCTAGTTGTCTTCAAACTACCGTGAAAAAAAAAATTAATCGGGTAATAGCCTGCCTTCGGGGTGAAAACTACCCGAAACTGATAAAAAACAATTAATTAATTCTTTTTCGCATATTCAGCAGATGACTGTCAAAATGAAACTAGTGATTTTATGTTCCTCTAGTTGTCTTCAAACTACCGTGAAAAAATAAATCGGGTACTAGCCTGCCATCGGGGTGAAAACTACCCCAAACTGATAAAAAACAATTAATTAATTCTTTTTCGCATATTCAGCAGATGACTGTCAAGATGAAACTAGTGGTTTTATGTTCCTATAGTTGTCTTCAAACTATCGTGAAAAAATAAATCGGGTACTAGCCTGCCTTCGGGGTGAAAACTACCCCAAACTGATAAAAAACACATAATTAATTTTTTTGCATATTCGGCGCCGACCAATCAGAAACGTGATATTGCCGCGACTGTCTGGTTGATTGAAAACAAAGTGACTAACAGGGCAGTGCTGAAATAATAGTATATTCTAAAACAAGTTTCAGAATGGGCACTTATTCCAACACGAATGCGGAATTCGAAAACGAGCGACGAAGGAGCGAGTTTTTGAGCGCATGAGTGTCGGAATTGCCTTCTGCAACGAGTATTAGACGATATTTTCTCTATTTCAGTCAAGAATTGTGAGAAATTTATTGGAATTCTATGAAAAATTCAGATTATACCTCCTAGTACGTTTTGTATTTTATTTTCGCAGTTGTTGTGACTGATACGAAAATTGACAGATTATAGAATTTGAATAGTGCGTTCAAATCTCTACATGGTTGAATATTGTCAATGGACGCGTGTTGACATTCGAAAGGATAGGATGTCAGTGTTGTCAACCACAAAACGAAAAATATAACTAAAAACAATGCTGTGATGAGTTCATTACAGCACTGCTGTTTTTAGTACTGTAATGAACTCATTACGGCACGGAAATAGAGAAATCAATTTGCTGCACGAGTGTGTTTTTTTAATCGCTTTATTATACAGAGTGACTCAGTATTCCATCAATAATTTTCACACGCCAAATTTGTATCTTTGAGATGAAATAACGGTTGGACTGGTCAAAAAATGAATTCGATTGACTCGGTTCCTGCATTTTCAACATGTGTTTGTCATACGCGTAGTGATCGAGAAATTGCAAAAATAAAGGCGTGGATAACAAATTTTTTTTGATATTGAGATGGAGAAGCTGTTTAAAAATGAGAATTCAGTTGTTTCAGAGTTGGTATCTATACTGTGTATATAGTGTGACATACAAGGTCTGTGACAAACAATACATAGGACAGACTTCACAAAGACTAAAGGAACGACTGAACGCACATAAATATACGAAAAAATACAAAAAAAAATTAATGGAAATCTCAATCTCAAATTGCTATCGACTATTACACCTAAAAACTTTGTGGAATATTTGGCACGGAGAACCTCCTTTCCAGAATACAGAATTAACGGAGAGGACTCTCTCAGTTCGAATTTTATCACCTCAGTTTTACCCACATTTAGTATAAGTCCATTTGCCTGACACCATGATGTGAAGTTTTTCAATAACAGTTCACACAGATCAATGAGCTCGCCTAAACTCTTTGCCCTCACAAAAAATGAGGTATCATCCACAAATACTACAATTTTGGCCATATCTATACGGTCTGATAAATCATTTATAAATAGTATAAATAATAATGGTCCTAGTACCGAACCTTGTGGGACACCCAGTTCAACATTAAATTCAGAAGAGCATTGATCTCCCACCCTCACAGTTAATTTACGATGGGTCACGAAACTTACAATGCACTCCAAGAAAGTACCACGAAATCCAAGACTATACAGTTTACTTTCAAGGAAACACATTAATTTGAAAAAACAATTTCTACCTCCCTGCCCTTCTAATTCGCTTCACTACAGCATCAACCGCTAGAGTCGCGTTCATTTGCGCATTCACAAAAATCTGCTAGAGTTGCCGATCTATATACTTTTATTTATCTATGATTGGACCCAATTTGTTGAATATTCGTATTATTATATAATATCAAAGAATTTATTCAACTGGTTCAGCGTGTACAATAGATAACAATTGTTTTAATAATATATATTTTCTTAAGTATTTGTACATTTAATTTGAAACCCTGATCACTACAATGAATCTTGTCTTCTATGGCAAAAAAAAAAAAACTCACCAAGACATCACTGCCATCACATGAGAGCCTTGCTTTAAGAGTACAAGTCATTTCCCAAGACAGTATAACAGTGAAAGGAGATATATGGTGAAAACTTTCTTTCACCTAGAATTTTAATATGTAGATTTCAATCAATTTGGTTTCTAGGTTATTTAAACAGTATTTGTAAATAGATTATTTTCTATAAACGTTTCAGGCGCATCCGCCTTCTTCAGTATAGATATATATTAAGTAACATCTAAAAACATGTATAAATATGAAATTAAGATAATTGTGTATATATCTCACTATTTTCGCCGTTGTTTTGGTTCCGTCCGGTCGGTATTGTCTCGTCGTCAATGTCAATTGTCAGGGGATTATTATCTTCTCTTCGTCTTTTATTTGATGGCCTCCTCAATATGGACATGTATAAGTGATAGATTTCTCGTGTCTTGTTTGTTATTCACTACTTCTGCGTTATTTACTTGTATATGAACCATTTTCAATATTTCTCTTCGTTTATGTTGGGGTTCGATTCTTAAATTTTTGCGTCTGGAGGCAAAGAGCTCTTGTTGTTGGTAATTTAACTGGTTCAACAGTTGAGGGTGTGAAGAAATTCAAGGCTCTGCATGTATCAAATTTGAAGACTGAAACTAAAATAGAAGATCTACAGATGTTTCTGTTGAAAACTTTCTCTGAGGTTAAATGTGAATCCCTCAAATCTCGTTACCCCGAAAGTTATTCGTCCTTTAAAGTTCTTATCCCAGTTGAGGAATACGACAAAGTTTAAGTCCAGGCACACTGGCCCAATAGAGCAAGTGTACATAATTTTTACCAGCGCAAATCGATACATCAGAACCCATAGTTGACTATGTTTTGAAGTTGAGATTATTGCAGGTAAATGTTCAATCTATCAATAACAAAATGGATTTGATATTACTTCTGGTAACTGAAAAGAACCCTGATATATTTTCTATTGCTGAACATTGGTGTACGAGGGAGTGTCTGGAAGCGAATTTCGCTGAAGAGATGATATGTGAATGCAGTGCAGTTAAGTTGTTGTTTGGGGAAAGTGAGTTTGGGGTCATCAGTGTATACAGACCACCATCAGCCAATTTTGAAATGTTTATCTCACACTTGTCAATATGATATGATATGATATAAATGTTGATTATCTTCAGGTGAGTTCGAAGCACACTCAGCTTCTAAATGATTTATTTGACTGTTTCCGGTTAAAAATTACTTCAATGCAACCAACAAGGGTTTTCATCAATATTTAGGCCAGACATCCTCCTCAAAGATCGACTATATTGTAGCAAATAAAGAATTAAAAGATTGTAAAGCTGACGTATTTTCAGTTCAATTTGGTGATCATAGAGCTTTTTTACTAGATTTTTTCCTTGACGATATCACAGTGAGACATGAAAATTGTCCTCAACGTAAATTGTGCAGAAATATGTCACCTCGGAATCTGTTAAATTTGGCTGAAGATATTTCTAACTATTCCTTTGCTGATGTATATGAAAATGCAGATGTAAATATCATTTTTCAGTTATTTGTTGACACGATAAGGAGCCTCATTGAGTATCACTGTCCATTAGTTTATAATAATGTAAGAGCTAACATATCAAAAAATTGGATAACACCCAGAATAAGAGAAGCTAGTATTGAATTGAAACATCTTCATTGGCTTCACATTAATTTGAAAACTAATCTATCCCAAAATTGTACAAGGAAGCAAAGAATGCTTTTAACCACATGATAAAGTTGACCAATTTGAGCTTTTTGATCACATGATGAGAATATCTGATAATAGAAATAAAATTATTTGGAGAATAGTGAATATGGAAACTGCAGGGAAATCTATAAATGGTAATGGTAAATTTAAATTGAATATTGATGATAAAGTGATTTCGAAAGATGTAGATGTAGCCAATTCTTTTGCGAAATATTTTTCTGAGATTGCTAAATTGAGCCTAGAACAAAATTACGGTAATGCACTAAGTCATATTTGTACAACGTCTTCAATTCACAATGATACTTTCTACTTCTACCCTGTAGATAGAATTGAAGTTATTGGTGCAATAAATCAATTAAAGAATAAAAAATCTACTGGTGACGATTTGGTTTCTGTAAGAATATTAAAACTAATAGCGGACGATATTTCTGAACATTTGGCGCATCTCATTAATGAATCAGTTTCTTGTGGCGTCTTTCCTAGTTGTTTCAAGCTAGCAACTGTTATTCCAATACACAAAAAGGATGAGGTAAATAATATGGCCAACTATCGCCCAATCTCAATATTGAGTGTATTTTCAAAAGTTATAGAAAGAATAATTCTAAACCGTATGATGTCATTCTTGGTTAAATTCGATATTATTGCCGGCTGTCAACATGGCTTCAGGCCGGACGCTCAACTATGACTGCTATAGTGGATTTTCTTCAGTTCGTTCAGTCTTCTTTGGACGAAGGTTATACTGTTGCTGGTCTCTTTTTTGACATTCACGAGCCTTTGATACCATTGATCCCAGTTTCCTTGAAAGTAAACTGTATAGTCTTGGATTTCGTGGTACTTTCTTGGAGTGCATTGTAAGTTTCGTGACCCATCGTAAATTAACTGTGAGGGTGGGAGATCAATGCTCTTCTGAATTTAATGTTGAACTGGGTGTCCCACAAGGTTCGGTACTAGGACCATTATTATTTATACTATTTATAAATGATTTATCAGACCGTATAGATATGGCCAAAATTGTAGTATTTGTGGATGATTCCTCATTTTTTGTGAGGGCAAAGAGTTTAGGCGAGCTCATTGATCTGTGTGAACTGTTATTGAAAAACTTCACATCATGGTGTCAGGCAAATGGACTTATACTAAATGTGGGTAAAACTGAGGTGATAAAATTCGAACTGAGAGAGTCCTCTCCGTTAATTCTGTATTCTGGAAAGGAGGTTCTCCGTGCCAAATATTCCACAAAGTTTTTAGGTGTAATAGTCGATAGCAATTTTAGATTGAGATTTCCATTAATTTTTTTTTGTTTTTTTTCGTATATTTATGTGCGTTCAGTCGTTCCTTTAGTCTTTGTGAAGTCTGTCCTATGTATTGTTTGTCACAGACCTTGTATGTCACACTATATACACAGTATAGATACCAACTCTGAAACAACTGAATTCTCATTTTTAAACAGCTTCTCCATCTCAATATAAAAAAAAATTTGTTATCCACGCCTTTATTTTTGCAATTTCTCGATCACTACGCGTATGACAAACACATGTTGAAAATGCAGGAACCGAGTCAATCGAATTCATTTTTTGACCAGTCCAACCGTTATTTCATCTCAAAGATACAAATTTGGCGTGTGAAAATTATTGATGGAATACTGAGTCACTCTGTATAATAAAGCGATTAAAAAAACACTCGTGCAGCAAATTGATTTCTCTATTTCCGTGCCGTAATGAGTTCATTACAGTACTAAAAACAGCAGTGCTGTAATGAACTCATCACAGCATTGTTTTTAGTTATATTTTTCGTTTTGTGGTTGACAACACTGACATCCTATCCTTTCGAATGTCAACACGCGTCCATTGACAATATTCAACCATGTAGAGATTTGAAAGCACTATTCAAATTCTATAATCTGTCAATTTTCGTATCAGTCACAACAACTGCGAAAATAAAATACAAAACGTACTAGGAGGTATAATCTGAATTTTTCATAGAATTCCAATAAATTTCTCACAATTCTTGACTGAAATAGAGAAAATATCGTCTAATACTCGTTGCAGAAGGCAATTCCGACACTCATGCGCTCAAAAACTCGCTCCTTCGTCGCTCGTTTTCGAATTCCGCATTCGTGTTGGAATAAGTGCCCATTCTGAAACTTGTTTTAGAATATACTATTATTTCAGCACTGCCCTGTTAGTCACTTTGTTTTCAATCAACCAGACAGTCGCGGCAATATCACGTTTCTGATTGGTCGGCGCCGAATATGCAAAAAAAAATTAATTATGTGTTTTTTATCAGTTTGGGGTAGTTTTCACCCCGAAGGCAGGCTAGTACCCGATTTATTTTTTCACGATAGTTTGAAGACAACTATAGGAACATAAAACCACTAGTTTCATCTTGACAGTCATCTGCTGAATATGCGAAAAAGAATTAATTAATTGTTTTTTATCAGTTTGGGGTAGTTTTCACCCCGATGGCAGGCTAGTACCCGATTTATTTTTTCACGGTAGTTTGAAGACAACTAGAGGAACATAAAATCACTAGTTTCATTTTGACAGTCATCTGCTGAATATGCGAAAAAGAATTAATTAATTGTTTTTTATCAGTTTCGGGTAGTTTTCACCCCGAAGGCAGGCTATTACCCGATTTATTTTTTCACGGTAGTTTGAAGACAACTAGAGGAACATAAAACCACTAGTTTCATCTTGACAGTCATCTACTGAATATGCGAAAAAGAATTAATTGTTTTTTATCAGTTTGGGGTAGTTTTCACCCCGAAGGCAGGCTAGTACCCGATTTATTTTTTCACGGTAGTTTAAAGACAACTAGAGGAACATAAAACCACTAGTTTCATTTTGACAGTCATCTGCTGAATATGCGAAAAAAATTATTTATGTGTTTTTATCAGTTTGGGGTAGTTTTCACCCCGAAGGCAGGCTAGTACCCGATTTATTTTTTCAAGGTAACTGGAAGACTAGTAGAGGAACATCAAACCACTAGTTTTATATTGACGGCCATTGTCCGTATATGTGAAAACAATTTTTTCATATTCTACCATTTTTTACCGAAAACCTCGGAAAATGCAAGTTCAGTCCCATCAAACAATCTCATTCAGTGCAATAATTAATGAAAACGTGAAAATACCCTCCACCGCGATGATAAGAAGCTGAAAAACGGAAGCAGCTGGGATTTCTGGCAGCTAGAATGTTCGCTTTCAGTGAAGAAAATAATGAAATGGAAGAATATTGTACCCGCCACTGATCCGGCTAGCTGCAGGCGCCTCGGGCATCTTCGGTTTTTGGCAGCTGGCGGCTGGCAGCGGTTTTCACACAGCTTGATTATCACCCATCTTTTTGAGTAAATATTAACTCACTTTTTCTCAAATTACAACTGTAGACGTTGGTGGTTGAAATTAAAAGAACCCTGCTAAATGTTTTCAATACAAGTTTAAATATTTGTAGGTTAGGTCTATGCGAAAATTTTCTTCTTTTTATTTATATTGCACATAAATATTTTCAATCATCCAGTCAATGTATACAGCGACATCTGAAAATAGGTTCGAAAAGTGGGACTAAGATAGACTTATGCTAGTTGAGATGGAACAGACAGTGACACAACATAATCCTTAACATCGGACAAAAATTGGCATGGAGTTGACCGTCTCGGTTGTCTCTGGTGATGACCTTGTCGGTTGACTGTGCTGATGTGACCGGTTTCATTAAATCATTTAGTGTTTATTTGTTATCTGCATTGCCACGTGGAAATATTAATTAATAATAATCTTTGAAATTTTTAATCGGCAACATGGAATCTTTAGCCGTTGAATTATTTAACATAAATGCGATCAAATTCGGAGACTACAAGACGAAAGTCGGACTTTATACTCCGGTATATTTTGATTTAAGGCTGATAGTGAGTTTTCCTAATTTGATGGTATGTAAAAAATCAAGTTCTCTATTACCTCTACATTTCATTCAAATTTATCGAAATAGTGTCTCTGGGTTCGACGCCCATTTATTATATTTGATTTCATTTTTTTATGTCATAACTTAATTCTACTCTTCTTGTGTTATATGTGGTGGGGTTTTGGTTTCAAAGTGGTTCTATTATAAACTTAAGATAAGAATGATTTCCGAGAGACAAGAACTCTCGTTTTCTTATTCGTTGCTCGATCCAAGTAATGTCTAGTCGAGCTGTAAGTTCAAATTTATGTGCCCAAATTGATTTCTGAGGGCTTTTTGGTATTATTATTAGTATTTAATGCATATATTAGGTTTCCAGTTGAAGAAAACCAATCAATTCGTAATTAAATGTTTCTAATTTGATATTTCTCATTGTAAAATTCGAGTTAATGAAAAAAAAAAATAGACTGCCATGGATATTCATTTTCAGACAAAATTGGTGGATGTGATGATGGAAAAGTTGAATATTAACAAATTCAATCTTGTTTGTGGAGTACCATACACAGCATTACCAATTGCTACGATATTATCTGTTAAAACCAACGTCCCTATGGTTATGAGAAGGAAAGAAGCCAAATCATACGGAACTAAAAACTGATTGAAGGCGTTTTTAACGAAGGAGAAAATTGCCTTATTGTGGAAGATGTTGTTACCTCTGGAAGTAGCATACTGGAAACCGTTAAAGATTTAAGGGACTCCAAAATTATGTGCACTGAAGCGATTGTTATTCTTGATAGAGAACAAGGCGGGAAGGTTTTCTTCAGAAAAATGGAATAAATATGCATTGTCTCTTAACAATGAGTGAGCTGGTGAATATTTTGAATCGAAAAGGTTTAATTTCAGATGGAATTAGAGAATCTGTAGAAAAATATATCGCTCAAAATAAATTTAGTCCTGAAAAACTAACGTTGAAAGAAGGTAGGTCCATTTGTACTTCAGTATTGGTCATTTCATATATATATATAACATAAATAATTATAGATTGTCTGGTTCTATAGATTAAGAGTAAATTGATTATTGTGGTAATTCATTTCAAAATAAATATCTGTTAAATTGGAGAATTTGTGTAAAATAAAATAAGAAAGGAGAATGAAATTTTTCTGTGTTCAATTCATGCCATTTGTGAAAGATGAGGTTTGACAGGCGTTTTAACTATCTTTCTAGTTTTTGTATGATTATTATTACATTTTTATTTTTACTCACTCAAAATCTCCTTCATTCGCAGATTCCTATAAATCCGCTATCATTTAAAATTATTTGAGATCACATAAAAAGACTAAAATCAACATAAAAATAATTTGAAATTGAAAACTGAGAAGTATGCTAAACAACACTGAAATGGTTTTATTTACTAATTATTCGTATCCTGATAAAAAATTATGTAAAATTTTCCTTGTGAAAATCCTATTGTTGTTAATACTTGTTCGTAACTTTGATGTATGTTTTCAGACAGACTGAAAATTTCCTATCAAGAAAGAATTAAATTTGCTCATAATACAAATGCCAGGAAGTTACTCAAGATAATGACAGAGAAGGATAGTAACCTATGTGTAGCTGCTGATTTAACAAATGCAACGGAGATTCTCCAGTTGGCTGAAGATGTTGGCCCGCTTTATATGTTGCCTCAAAACCCATTGTGACATCATAAAGGATTTCCATCCAAACTTTATTAAAGCATTGATGTCAATCGCGAAGACTCATAATTTCCTGATAATGGAGGATAG
Organism: Micraspis discolor; assembly: GCA_030674115.1. Lineage (NCBI taxonomy): Eukaryota > Metazoa > Arthropoda > Insecta > Coleoptera > Coccinellidae > Micraspis > Micraspis discolor. The sequence continues at coordinate 45,430 of JARTUT010000127.1, read as the reverse complement.
AAAATTCGCCGACATTGGTAAAACCGTCCAATTGCAATTTACGAAGGTGTTTTCAAAGTCAGTAGTTGGGCTTCTTTTGTAACGGCCCATGCTATCTTTGGAAAAAGTATTCTAGATGCTTTGAATCAGGATAATCTAGGAATATTTTTACTAGCAGAAGCTAGTTCATCTAATTGTTTGATAGATAACAATTACATCTTGGAAACAATCAAGGTTGCTTCTAAACAAAAAGAATTGATTGCGGGCATAGTTTGCCAGTCACCATTGTTCAGAGAAGAACCTGGATTTCTTCAACTGACTCCTGGAGTTCAGTTGAATACTACCGGAGATGAATTAGGTCAACAGTACGATTCTCCAGAAAATGTGATCATTTCAAAAGGAGGTGATATTGCTGTAGTAGGAAGAGGAATTACACAAAGCACGAATAGGCAGGAAGCGGCACAAAAATACAGAGATCTGCTTTGGAAAGCGTGCTTGAAAAGGATTGCTTTAGCTTAAAATCAAATTGTTAATATGAATTTGGGAGCAGCTGGTAATTGCAGGAATGTGAATCAACTGTGATGATTCAAGTCTCATGAAGACTGTATTATTTAATTATAAGCATATTTCACAAATTTGCAACAAAGATTGGACCCAGGGGTGGAAAGTCCGTTCAAAACGACTGTACCTCGCTTTGGGCTTATTTTGGTCAAGTTGGATTCACTACAAGTTTGTCAATCTGGATCGACCAATCAGAAAATAAAATGAAAATTGTGGAAGGGATCGAAGGAATTTCCTACCGTAATGGCGGACAAGAAGAAAGCATGGACCATAAAAGTCATTTTTAATAATTCGTCGCATGGCTATAAATACGGACTCTCTCCAATTTCCGTTCTCTCTGGCTTTGGCGATATTGTAGAGTGAATCTTTTGGACTTTCAGTATCGAATCGTGAATTTTAAAATGGGTTTCAATTGTTGTGTTAAAAGATGTTCAATCGAATATGGTAAAATGCGTGGATACCATTTCCGTAGATTTCCACAAAGTAGAGAGGTGAGTGTAACAAATGATTACAAATTATTTTTCCTCGTATATTTATATTTAAAACTTTTTAGGTATTGGACAAGTGGTTAACAAAAATTGGGAGAGAAGACTTGAAGGCAAAATCTTCAAGAGAACTTTATGACAATTACAGGGTTTGCGATAAGCATTTTACGCCTGACGATTATATTCCTGCTAATAACAAAGCAGGAAGTATCCTTAAACTAGATGCTGAACCCTCATTATTTCTAAATCTTGCTGATGGAAACTCAGGTTTGTTTCTTGTTTTATTAATTGCAATTTTCATACATAAAAGTCTTACTTGGCTATATTATAAACAAGACATTATTTGAGAATCTTTTATAGATGAATTAACATGGAATCATGAAACGTACACAATATTTCATAAGTCTACTCTTTTCAGAAGCCACTGAACAAATATTGGAACCTAGGGTATCTTATATGGAAGAAGCATCACCAAGTAAGTTTTACATAATACTTGTTACATTTACGATCTATTTTAGCATGTCTGAGAAATGCACTAATTTAACTTTTTATGTAGACTATGAGATGGTAGTCGAATCTGGGGGACTGGAATCAATTGACTTAATGGAAGAAGAAGTACCACCAAGTAAGTTTAGAGTTATGCCTTATTTAAGAAGTGAAGCTATTTTAGCCTGTTGAAGAAATTTTGAAATTTCTCAAGCTTGCACAAAAGCTTTCATATACATACTTTGCCAATAAAATTTTCACTATTCATATTTCGATTTCTCATTATAGTGGCTTCAGAGATAGAAATACAGAGTGTCAAAGAACCAGGTACTTCGGAAATGGAAACCGAGGCAGTAGGTCGGCTATCTCCTGTGGAATATCTGTTAGAAGGAAGTATGTTGTAATTTTATGCCATTGATTATTGTTGTAGAAATTTGTTATGTATTATTTAAGAAGTGAAACTGTTTTAGCCCATCGAAGAAATTTTGAAATTTCTCCTTATTTTTCCTTATTTATATGTGAATTCTTCACAATTCTAATTCTTTGAGGTAAAATTGATTATTAACAATTAGTGTTTCATGTACCAGGTTTTTGGTCTCTTTATCATATCCTTGAAAGTGTATTCGATTAATTAAGAAAACATAATTATTTTGTTAAATGAATTTTTTCTAGTATGTTTGTAGATGCCAAATTATTTTTCTTATCTTATTGATTGTAATATAACCATGTCTTGATGAAAATATCACACATAATTTTTGGAATCGATAACGTTCACTGTGTTTTGAATTAATTGTGTTTTATCCATATTTTCAATTTATTTTGCTGTAATCGCATTGTAATTGATTGTAAGCCCAGAAATTACGCTAATGTTAATAAAATTCAGAATATGGCTTTAATTTGTCTTCTTTTCACGATAAAATCTAATTTTAATTGCATTTTCTCTGAATTTGAATTGATAGAAACTTTCATTTCCAACTTGATTCAAATCAGGTTGGAAATGACTTGGTTTCTATCAGTCCAATTTCAGCGAAAAATGCGATTAAAATTTCTCAATTTCGAATAGCCCGCCAATACCCCCTCTTTTACCCCCACCACAATTTCTACCTCCCCTGCCCTTTTAATTCGCTTCACTACAGCATCAACCGCTAGAGTCGCGTTCATTTGCGCATTCACAAAAATCTGCTAGAGTTGCCGATCTATATACTTTTATTTATCTATGATTGGACCCAATTTGTTGAATATTCGTATTATTATATAATATCAAAGAATTTATTCAACTGGTTCAGCGTGTACAATAGATAACAATTGTTTTAATAATATATATTTTCTTAAGTATTTGTACATTTAATTTGAAACCCTGATCACTACAATGAATCTTGTCTTCTATGGCAAAAAAAAAAAAACTCACCAAGACATCACTGCCATCACATGAGAGCCTTGCTTTAAGAGTACAAGTCATTTCCCAAGACAGTATAACAGTGAAAGGAGATATATGGTGAAAACTTTGTTTCACCTAGAATTTTAATATGTAGATTTCAATCAATTTGGTTTCTAGGTTATTTAAACAGTATTTGTAAATAGATTATTTTCTATAAACGTTTCGGCGCATCCGCCTTCTTCAGTATAGATATATATTAAGTAACATCTAAAAACATGTATAAATATGAAATTAAGATAATTGTGTATATATCTCACTATTTTCGCCGTTGTTTTGGTTCCGTCCGGTCGGTATTGTCTCGTCGTCAATGTCAATTGTCAGGGATTATTATCTGACATAATGGCGGATATGAGGGAACTTTCAAAATATCGGTCTTTTTGACTTCAGAGTTATTGCAGAGTCATTTGAAACCTACATTTAATTTCGTCGATTTTGTTCCAGGATGTTCATAATTTTAAACTACCACAAACTGTTTATCTTAATATAAACTTGTAGTTAGCGGAGAAGTGGATGGAAAAAATTGGAAGAGAAGATTTGAAGGCTAAATCCCAAAAGGATCTTTACGAAAATTGCAGGATTTGTGACAAACATTTCAGGCCTGAGGATTTTGTCCGATTCAATAATAAAGCAGGCAGTCTTCTTGATGCTGATGCCGAACCATGCTTATTTCTTAATCATGATGTCGGGAAGTCAGGTACACTTCTTCTTTTATAATTTGCAAATTTTATTACTCGAAGATCTTACTTAGCTATATCATAAATAGTTTCAACCTCATTATATGACTATATTTTATAGATGAATTGTTGTAGAATTGTGAAACGTTCACTATGTTTCTCAAATCGTTATTCTTTCAGAAGCTCAGGAATGTCTATCGGAAAAGGGAGTATCTCATATGGAAGAAGTGCCACCAAGTAAGTTTTACATGGACTATTTTAACTTGTTAATGAAATTTTTGAATGTCTTCTAAAACTTTCATCTTTCATATTTAAACTTTACAAACATTTTTCACTATTCATATTTCTAATTCTTATTATAGTGGATTTAGACATAGAAATGTCGGGAGAAACCGAAATGAATACAGAGGAAGCTTGAAATGTCTATTGGAAAAGGGAATACCTCATACGGAAGAAGTGCCACCAAGTAAGTTTTACATAGACTATTTTAACTTGTTGAAGAAATTTTTGAATGTCTTCCAAAACTTGCATCTTTCATATTCATACTTTACAAACATTTTTCACTATTCATATTTCGAATTCTTATTATAGTGGATTTAGAGATAGAAATAGACATGTCCGAAGAACCAGTGAGCTGGGAAATGAATACCGAGGAAGTAGGTCAGCTGTCTCCTGTGGAAGATCAGTTAGTAAAAAGTATGTTGAAATCTTATATTGTTGTAGTAGTAATGTTTTATGCAGCATTCAAAAGTTCGACTCATCCTTACATTATTATTTCTTTTCATAGGGCCCCATGATATTAATATTATGGATATAAAAATACTGCGGAAGTTACAGCTGCCTCTAGAGTATCCAGATCCACACGATGTAAGTATAACATATTGAAATGTAGACAGTATTTCTTATTAACATTATTGTAGGTGTTTCAATTGAACCCTAACTGCGAGGACTGAGACACATCTTTAGTCACAAATACTGTAGTTATAGATTTACTATTATTACAACAATACTCCTCATATCGGGTTTGTATATACTATTATTTAGATAAAATGCCTTTCTCCACGACTGCCACAGAATACAGCTCTTTCAACATCGAATTTGACCATAGAATGTCAGTATTCCATCACTTGATATGTAATATCTATCTACAACACTTTTATGGATTTCAAGTAAATAACCAGCTATGACCATGGTTGTTGTTCAGTTTGGTACTTTTCATCTTAGTATTATTATTTCAACAGTCGTGGAGAAAGTATAGTCTGTTACTTGGTTAGAATGAAAATCCGATACTCGTGATTCCTCAGGCTCACCCTCAGAATGATTCACTCCTATCGGATTTTCATTGTTGTGGCTTTGCCAGAATTTTTGTGGAAGAGTATAGGGCAGGGGCTTCTTCTCTTCTTGAAGGGGGGAAGGAAACATATGTTGCAGGTTATGCAGCGAGGCAAATTGGAAAAAATTAAAACATGTGTGCAATGTCGGGCTGATCTGATGGGGGTGATCGATCTCAGCCAGAATATTTTCTGATAAGAGCCAAAGCGTATTCCCAAATGCTCTTTGGCACCCTCAACTAATTTTAATAATCTGTTTCAGGAAAGCGCTTTGGTTCTATCTAGCTTACTCCTCAAATTTGCTACCACGAACAGATGTTCAGTGAGAATATTAAGAACGATACTTCTTAATATTCTAAGAAAATCTGATTGGTCAAGTAAATTTGAATGTAGTGAGCATAATATTATAGACATTTTTCTAGATTTTTTTGTTAAATTCTATTTGTTAATACGGATAAAAATGTCTGTAATATTCTCACAGGAAAACAAATTTTGGGCCAGTCTAGGGATCCCATCAAACATATAGCTAGTAAAAAATTTGAAAAACATAAGAAATATAAGTCAAGAAAATGAAGTTTTAAGGATCTTGGGCCTACCAAAATTTGTTTTCGTGTTTTAATTGTTTTCCTAATTCGTATATGAATTCTTCTTTTCATAATTCTTTGAGGTAGATATTTTTATTAGCAATTAGTGTTTTTTCTAGCCAGGTTATTGTTTTATGTCTCATATCCTGAAAGATCAAATTGAAAATCAATTTGAAATATTATATTTTGAAATGAATTTTTGATTAGGTATAAACATTTTGTTCCAACCAAGCTAAATAAGATTATTATATATGATGATGAATTGCAATTTATTGTAAATTATATATCTACGTTGCAAATATTAGAGTCAACAATTCAATCTGTCTTATGAAATATATACCTATGTTTTTATGATTAGACGATATGCAATAATAATTCTTCAATTTTAATGTATTGATCTTGGCCTGAAGAAGACTATAAATAGACTTCGAAAAGTAGCTCCAGATCGAAGCATTTTTTTTCCTTCAACCGAAATTGTACTTTCAACATTGTAAATCATTCAATATCATTATTCAATATTATTCACTCTGATCCTATTGTGATTGTAATCCCAGAAATTTTGCTTAAACTAATTAAATACACAATTGTTATATTAACTAGTTTTCATTTCCCTGTGACAAAATAATTTCAGGAATCCATTCTAATTGCATTTTCTCTGATCTTGAATTATTGAAAACTTCATTTCCAACTTGGTGAATTCCAATCAGGTTGGAAATGAATTGTTTTCATTAATTCACGTTCAGAGAAGAATGCAATTGGAATTTCTGGATTTCGAACAGCCTGTCGATACCCCTCATTTACCCCCACCTAAATTTCACCTCCCTACCCTTTTTTCGGCTGGTACCAGAACTGTCAAAGTCTCGCATTGTCATCAAAATTGGCGAGAGTTTCCGATCTATATACTTTTATTTATCTATGTTTTGAACTGAAATCGCTTACACCAAAGGGAACCCGCGCATTCCTCCCTGCGCATAACCTCTAATCGACCGCGAATGTAAAAATTGACTAGAAAAGGTTATTTGCGTTATCTGAAAACTTAAATATTTTGATTTAAGCTGGTAATAAGTTTTCACTGTGATATTTAGAGTGTTGTTTATTCTATATTCATATAAAAATTATGACTCCGCTCATAATGTAATCACATTTCCTCACTAACAGAATGCATTTAATAAAAGATATATTGTTTTATTGTGGTTTTAATATCACTTTGAAAGAAACAGTAATTGGTGATTAAATTTACCTAATAGTGTACTCAGAAACAGCAGAACCGGTGCCTCTGAAACTTTTTGAAATGTGTTAAAAATCACAGGTACCTTAGGATTGTAAATGAAATGACTTATTAAAATTTTTCTAAACGAAGATTGAGTTGAAGAGTAGGTATTATATGGAAAATAAGTAGTTGGTGGTTGAAAACATCGAATGTGTTTAATATCAAATCCTCAATACTTATAATTTCACTGAAACGTTTTATCTTCGAGTCCATGAAAAAACTATTTTTATATTGAATTGTTTCTAACAAATTTTTTCAATGAATTCTCTGATGATTTGGTTTGAACTGATACTATTTTTTACTATATACAATTTATGAAAAGAGGAATTTGATTATGGAATTCTTAACTATCGGCAAACCCCTCAACACGAAAATGTTGCAAAAACATTGATTTCTGTAATAGGCCTCATATAAATGTTCTTGCTTCAAATTTCTTCTGAACTTAAGAATCCTGTTTAATGCGATTAGTTAAATGTAGTAAATTTTCCAGATTAAATCAACATCAGAGCATATAATTTGTTACTTGTTAGAAGATTTCTCCCAGTTGTTTATATTTTTTGCCTTAATAAATTTTTTCTCAAGATTCGCTTCAGTCTAATTTAAACTTGTAATACAGTTATCAGGTAATATTGAATTATCTTCTCATAAATACAATAAAAACAGGTTTTCTGATATAAAATTATATTTTTCATATTTCTATAATGAATATAATATAGTAATATACAACGGAATAAAATACTATACAGTATCATAAAAATATAGTTTAATTCTGCATGCATTTCAGTCAACAATTATGTATACATCAATACATTCAAAATAACAAGTATACAAAGACTTTGTAAGTGATATGATAGAAATATATAGAATGAATGTTTACGCTATGTGGTAAATTTGCATTAAGATCAATTCCATCAGAAAATTTGTACCTAATCTATAAATAAAACGAATACTGACAAACTGAAAATACATTAAAGCTAATGCACAATTAGCAGGTTCGAAAGATCTGTCACCATTGCATTGGTGAAATCCAATTATTTGGTCAAGAGATATATCATAAAAAAATGAGTTTTGATAGACATCTCATCAACACATAATATGCAATCCACTGCTCTTTCTGTCATAGTTTTTACTTTCACCGAAATTGCTCGAAATACATATTCATTCAAACCAACGGAAAAGTTCCATTTGGTAGTTATTCTGCATAGAGTAGCCTTGTGAGGTAAGGAAAAAGTTTTTCTTGAACTTCTTAAACTTTATGTCCCAAAAATAGATAGTAGGTGCAAATTGTTTATAAGCGATGGAGTACCTGTAGCCATGGGGATTTGTTCTTTTGAGTTGCAATTGGGCTATCATGTTCGAGCTGAAATTATTCCTGCAGAATCGAATGAAACTTTCATCCTCAATTTCTACAGTTTCTTTCTCCTTCATTGAAATCTTTCTCCTCTTCAAATTCTTCACCATATATATAAGAAAGTTTCGGATTATTGAGACCATTGTTTTTGCAGTTGTATACGCTACAATTGTTAACCATTTTGGAATTAATTTGAAAATAACACATAATTGAAACAGAATACTTACTTGAATGAAAATAAATTATTGAATAAATGAGCTTTGCTGGTTTATGGTAGATTTTGACTCAAAGAAATTCCACTGAATTTATAAGTTAGGTTGCATCTTTTTCTTCAACTACTTATTTGAATTTTAAATAGATCTTAGAAAAATTATATTCTTCCATATATTGAACGAATTAATTATACAAAGGAATTATTTGAGATGTCTAAAATAATAATAATGACATTATTCCAGACATCTTAGATGAAAACAATGAACATTTTAGGTTATGCGCAGGGAGGAATGCGCGAGTCAGACTTGGTGTAAAAAAATCCACGGAGTGCGACTACTGCTTGGTCCCTATACTGTGTTATTATCTTCTCTTCGTCTTTTATTTGATGGCCTCCTCAATATGGACATGTATATGTGATAGATTTCTCGTGTCTTGTTTGTTATTCACTACTTCTGCGTTATTTACTTGTATATGAACCATTTCCAATATTTCTCTTCGTTTATGTTGGGGTTCGATTCTTAAATTTTTTGCGTCTGGAGGCAAAGAGCTCTTGTTGTTGGTAATTTAACTGGTTCAACAGTTGAGGGTGTGAAGAAATTCAAGGCTCTGCATGTATCAAATTTGAAGACTGAAACTAAAATAGAAGATCTACAGATGTTTCTGTTGAAAACTTTCTCTGAGGTTAAATGTGAATCCTCAAATCTCGTTACCCCGAAAGTTATTCGTCCTTTAAAGTTCTTATCCCAGTTGAGGAATACGACAAAGTTTAAGTCCAGGCACACTGGCCCAATAGAGCAAGTGTACATAATTTTTATCAGCGCAAATCGATACATCAGAACCCATAGTTGACTATGTTTTGAAGTTGAGATTATTGCAGGTAAATGTTCAATCTATCAATAACAAAATGGATTTGATATTACTTCTGATAACTGAAAAGAACCCTGATATATTTTCTATTGCTGAACATTGGTGTACGAGGGAGTGTCTGGAAGTCGTTAAATTTCCTGGCTATGCTATAAACTGGTGGCTAGTTTCTGCCGCTCAAATCGTGAACACGGGGTGTCGCTATTTTCTCGAGAGACTGTCTGGACTGTTTGGAAATAAAGGTAGCGAATTTCGCTGAAGAGATGATATGTGAATGCAGTGCAGTTAAGTTGTTGTTTGGGAAAGTGAGTTTGGGGTCATCAGTGTATACAGACCACCATCAGCCAATTTTGAAATGTTTATCTCACACTTGTCAATATGATATGATATGATATAAATGTTGATTATCTTCAGGTGAGTTCGAAGCACACTCAGCTTCTAAATGATTTATTTGACTGTTTCCGGTTAAAAATTACTTCAATGCAACCAACAAGGGTTTTCATCAATATTTAGGCCAGACATCCTCCTCAAAGATCGACTATATTGTAGCAAATAAAGTATTAAAAGATTGTAAAGCTGACGTATTTTCAGTTCAATTTGGTGATCATAGAGCTTTTTACTAGATTTTTTCTTGACGATATCACAGTGAGACATGAAAATTGTCCTCAACGTAAATTGTGCAGAAATATGTCACCTCGGAATCTGTTAAATTTGGCTGAAGATATTTCTAACTATTCCTTTGCTGATGTATATGAAAATGCAGATGTAAATATCATTTTTCAGTTATTTGTTGACACGATAAGGAGCCTCATTGAGTATCACTGTCCATTAGTTTATAATAATGTAAGAGCTAACATATCAAAAAATTGGATAACACCCAGAATAAGAGAAGCTAGTATTGAATTGAAACATCTTCATTGGCTTCACATTAATTTGAAAACTAATCTATCCCAAAAATTGTACAAGGAAGCAAAGAATGCTTTTAACCACATGATAAAGATGACCAAGTTGAGCTTTTTTGATCACATGATGAGAATATCTGATAATAGAAATAAAATTATTTGGAGAATAGTGAATATGGAAACTGCAGGGAAATCTATAAATGGTAATGGTAAATTTAAATTGAATATTGATGATAAAGTGATTTCGAAAGATGTAGATGTAGCCAATTCTTTTGCGAAATATTTTTCTGAGATTGCTAAATTGAGCCTAGAACAAAATTACGGTAATGCACTAAGTCATATTTGTACATTCGCGATCGAACTCTCGTGGTGAACACGTTTTCGTCGAGTTTTATTATTGCGAAAATATTTAGTGACAATTTCGCGGTACAATTCATATAGTGCTTCGGATTTCGAGGCATTCTTTGCAGAAAGGATGTCTAATCCTGAAAGAAAATCATCTCAGAAAAACACGGAAGAGTCCACCGAGGAAGATGATTCATTCAAGAAACCAACAAATAGAAAGCGTAAGAAAAAAGTACTGAAGAAAGATAACAACAAAAAAGTGAATGATAACAAAACACCTGAAGCCGAAATCAGCCAGCCACAGATGATCCCAGATAATTTAAAGGACAATATGATGGAAACAGATGAAGCATCTTTACCGCAACAAATCTCGATTCCTAAAGGTCCACATACACAACAAGACAACTATGAAAAGCGATCTCAAAACATCAAAACAAATACAAAGAACTTTTCAACAAGAATGAATGCAATTAACAACACTAATTATGAGCATCTATTCTACCTCACAGTAGATGAAAAAGTCATAACAGACAGAATCAAAATGTCGGACGAATGGAACAAAAAATTTCCCAAATCTGAAGACATAATAATTAAAACCAAAATTGGCTACTTGATTAAATCCAATCAAGAGAAAACGAAACTCATCACAGCAATGGAACAAATGATCACAGAGCAAATAATAACGAAATTCAAAGGAACTAAACCATATATAAGGGGAAAAGAAAGAGCGGAACCGCAACAAACATTCTCTGTGGTGATAACAGGAGTGGAGAAGTTCATTAAAGATGAGGACATTAGTAAACACTTGACAGAAATGAACCTAAAACACAGATTTTGCAAACGAATAATATCGAGAGCATTCAATACACCTACAACACATATTAGAATAATTACGAGCGAAGCTTCAACATCTGAAAACTTCTAAATGATGGAATGTTTTTTAAAATAGACATTACCTTGTATTTGCAAGTCACCCACCTGACCCCACACCAAGTCCATGCAGTAAATGTCATCAATTCGACCATATCACCGAAAATTGTCAACAACAAATGAAATGCAACAAATGCCAAGGCTCTCATAAGACAGCAAACTGCAAAACAAATCTTCCCCAAAATGTAGTGCATGCGGATCAGAAGAGCACCTTGCATGGTCAGCAAAATGCCCAAAACATCCCAAAAAGCCCATTGAAGGTATTCCTAACGTCAACATCAAACCTCTCAACCGCAAGACAGGAGAATTAGAAGATCTACACAAAAAAACAGCCGGATACACGCCCCAATTACTATTCATGATGAAATTATAAATACATACATCAGAAAACTCAATAAACCCAAAACATCAACAGGGAAGAGCTTTTATACAAACTCAAGAGAAGATTCATCACACAGTACAAAATAGATACAACAGCTGTTTTTTCAGGCAACAGAATATATATTCTAATGTTCGATATAGAAGACCCCAACGAACCTTCACCAACTGAACCTGTCGACAATAATATGAATCGGCAAATTCAACTCTGAAATTAAAATTCTCTACAATAACATAAACAGTTACATACCAAAAAATACCTCGTTAACAATTTCATAGAAACAAGCGATATAAAGTGTACAATGTTTGTGGAAGCAAAAATAAAAGAAGAACACAGCATAGGATACAGAGACTGGGATACTATCCATCGGATAGGCCACAAAATAAACAACACAAGAGGAGGTAGTCTAGTTCAGTGCCATCCCAGCTTGAAAATGGGTAAGAACAACTCTCCTGGTATAAACAACTCTCTCAATGAAGCACTACACTTTACCATTCCTTTTAAAGATGAGAAGCTACATATCTTCTTAGTGTATATACACCCAAGGGCAAAAATTGAAGAGACCATTTTCACTAAAGCAGCACTGTACAAATACTCGATTATAGTGGGCGATTTCAACCCTAATCAAGCAAAAAATAAACAAATTAAAAAATTTCTCCAAAATGATGCGTTTAGTAAATACACCACACTCCCACATTTCTAATGGAAAATAATCCGGACAGCACACCTGACCTATTATTTTATTCATCAAATCTGAAAGGAAACATAAAAAATGTAGAACTTGTAGCAGACCTAGGATCTAATCATCTAGCGATGATGATCACCTTAGACATGGAGTCCCAACCTGACAACATTACGATGAGAAAGAGCCTACAATTTGACAGATGCAATATAGATAAGGTCAACCAAGATATGACACAGTTTATAAACCTACATACAAATACGGGAATAGACGAAAATTACATATCTTTATTCAACAACGAACTGTCAGATTCCATCATAAGGCACACACCTCTGAAAAAACACCACCCTTTTTCTGCACGAACTACCTTCTTTCATAATAAGGATGATAAAAAATAAGAGAAAAATGTACAGAGAATACCAACAACGACAAGATCCAGCTCTCAAACCTCAGATTAACGAATACAATAGGTCAATACATCGAATGATACAACAATACAAACAACACAGTTGGACCGAGGCTTGTAACGCAATTTGCGAAAGCAAAGGAAGGAATTTTACCAAGAAATCAAGAAATTATCAAAGTACAAAAAATCTCACAATATCCCGACAATCCTAGACAATAACAACAAACCACATAAGTCAGACACCGAAAAGACAGAAGTGTTTGCACAATATCTCGAAAAAACCTATCAATACGATAAGGACCGAAAATTTGATGCTAAAATAGAAGAGAAAATTGAGAGTTGGTATGCAGATTACTTTTCCGAGAAGGTGAATAACACAATATTTGAAATAGAAGAAAGTACCTATTATGAAATCCTACATAAGTCTAAGAACAGTTCTGCCAGGAACAGACAACATTCCCTGGAAGATCCTCAAGAAGTTGGACCCGTTCATTCACTCGCATATTATTGAGACATACAAATGGAGCATTAATAACTGTATATTCCCACAAATTTGGAAATCTGGAACTATCATCCTCATAGGAAAGAGTAATCGTGACCACTCCAAAGTAGAAAACTATAGGCCAATAACCCTCTTACCAGTTCTAGGAAAACTACTCGAAAAAATTATCAAAACTAAATTGGAAGAACATTTTTGTAATCTGATACCAAAACACCAATTCGGATTCCGTAAGAACAAATGCACTCTACACCCACTCACGATACTCTTCAATAATGTACAAAACGCACAGTTGAATAATAAAAAACAGCAGCAGTGAGCATCGACATCAAAAAGCATTTGATAGCGTCTGGATTAAAGGTTTACTATACAAAATCCACAAGTCAAATGCTCCTTCCTACCTCATCCATGTGCTAAAAATCCTACTTAGAAAACAGGAAACTGAGGATAAAAATTAACGAGACACTATCCGAATCTTTCATCCATGCAGGGCACACCGCAAGGATCACCCTTATCTCCACTCCTCTTCAATATTTACTGCAGCGATATCGGCCCAATGGAGCAAGCCAACCAATATACTCTACAATACGCAGACGACACGATGGCTATTTCTCATGAGAGAACATTACAACATTGTATGGAGAAACTACAATTACACCTGAATGACATCACATCATGGTTGTCCAAATGGAGACTCAGAGTAAATCCAGATAAATCTCAATTGATAATATTCAACCACAACATCAACCAAGACTCCCCAACAATCTCCATATGCAATAAAAAAAGTAAAACCTGCAGCGTCAATCCAATACTTAGGTATTCAGGTGGACAATAGAGCTAACTTACGTCTCCACACAAACAATATGAAAAAGAAAGCTATCTGCAGAGCAAAACACTTTAAATGTTTAACTTATCAAGACAAGGGAATTGACATGAGAACCGCTTCCACCATATATAAGACCATATGCCGACCAATGATCGAGTACGCACATCCTTTGTAAGTAAATTGTAGGGAATCAGTATTGAAAATACTACAAGTGGCTGAAACATCATCTCTACGAACAATCACCAGACTGAGACATCCCAGGAACCGGCTACACAACCCGCCTAATAATCTCCTATACCAATTAACCAAAGTAGAACCAATCAAACAGCGTATGGAAAAATTAAATAAAAATTTCAGGAAGAGACTACTCGACTTGAAGGATGTAATTGATCTAGCGCAATACGATGTACCTAGACAATCACAAAGAAAATTTCCCACATGCACATTGTTGCAAAAACTTAGGTGTTAGATATTACTTGACTAAAATTGTGATTTTTTTTTTTTTTTTGTAAATTTTTACAGAATGTAACTGAAATTTATTATTGACTCAGGTCGATGGCCTTAAATACATTTATTATTATTATTATTATTATTCATATTTGTACAACGTCTTCCATTCACAATGATACTTTCTACTTCTACCCTGTAGATAGAATTGAAGTTATTGGTGCAATAAATCAATTAAAGAATAAAAATCTACTGGTGATGATTTGGTTTCTGTAAGAATATTAAAACTAATAGCGGACGATATTTCTGAACATTTCGCGCATCTCATTAATGAATCAGTTTCTTGTGGCGTCTTTCCTAGTTGTTTCAAGCTAGCAACTGTTATTCCAATACACAAAAAGGATGAGGTAAATAATATGGCCAACTATCGCCCAATCTCAATATTGAGTGTATTTTCAAAAGTTATAGAAAGAATAATTCTAAACCGTATGATGTCATTCTTGGTTAAATTCGATATTATTGCCGGCTGTCAACATGGCTTCAGGCCGGACGCTCAACTATGACTGCTATAGTGGATTTTCTTCAGTTCGTTCAGTCTTCTTTGGACGAAGGTTATACTGTTGCTGGTCTCTTTTTTGACATGTCACGAGCCTTTGATACCATTGATCCCAGTTTCCTTGAAAGTAAACTGTATAGTCTTGGATTTCGTGGTACTTTCTTGGAGTGCATTGTAAGTTTCGTGACCCATCGTAAATTAACTGTGAGGGTGGGAGATCAATGCTCTTCTGAATTTAATGTTGAACTGGGTGTCCCACAAGGTTCGGTACTAGGACCATTATTATTTATACTATTTATAAATGATTTATCAGACCGTATAGATATGGCCAAAATTGTAGTATTTGTGGATGATTCCTCATTTTTTGTGAGGGCAAAGAGTTTAGGCGAGCTCATTGATCTGTGTGAACTGTTATTGAAAAACTTCACATCATGGTGTCAGGCAAATGGACTTATACTAAATGTGGGTAAAACTGAGGTGATAAAATTCGAACTGAGAGAGTCCTCTCCGTTAATTCTGTATTCTGGAAAGGAGGTTCTCCGTGCCAAATATTCCACAAAGTTTTTAGGTGTAATAGTCGATAGCAATTTGAGATGGTGCGAACATGTTAACTTTGTTAGTAAAAAACTCTCCTCTTCCTTTTATGCTATAAGTAGGCCGAGGAGCTCACTTCCACTCGAAGCATTGTTGAATGTCTACTATGGCCTAGCTTATTCTCATCTGTCATATAATATCGAGGTCTGGGGTAACTCAATTGATTCAATTAGATTACTTATTGCACAGAAACGTATTTTACGTATGATCTTCGGGCTTAGCTCACGAACATCCTGTAAACCATCCTTTCGTAAACATAAAATTTTGACTGTTCCATGTATTTTTATATATAAATGTTTTGTCTTCACTAAAGAAAATGAAACTCTCTATGTGAAGCTCTCTAGCTTTCATCATTATAGTACCAGAAATGTAAGCTTGTTGTCCATACCTAAGCATAACACCAGCAAATTTGAATCATCTACAACCTACATATGTATCAAGCTATTTAATAAACTACCAGAAAATATAAAAATTCTGGACAAAAAGTGTTTTCGTGCAGCAGTCAAAGCATTGTTGTATGAGAAATGTTACTACAGTGTAGATGAATATCTGCCTGATAGTTTCTAGAATGTTAGGATCTTTTTTTTCTTTCTCTTTTTGTTTCATGAATACTTTGTTCAGTGTTAATCTTTGTTTATAGGGCTTTCCAACGTTCTAACCTCAAATGTGTCAAAATGGCTGCTGTAGGAAAAACAAACGTTTGTTTGCATTGAACGCTGTGTTGTTTTATCATTTTTGTAATGAAAGATTTAAGATAAAACGATCTCATATTCCTTTCAAGTTTGTTCTTTCGGTGAAATGATTGTTAAAGAATAGTGGACGATTGTTGAATAGATAATTTATAAAGCGAATTATATGAAATAGAGTGCTTAATACTCTAATTTCTAACGTATATAATTTCTGTTGTTATACGTAAAATGAGTGAATATTTCCATAAACTTCAGCAAGAGTATCCTGATGTTGCAGCACATTATTTAGAGAATACAACCCCAGATCATTTATCGTTATAATTTCTTCAATAATGCTGTTATAAAAATTCTAATTATATTTATCTTGGAATGAGTGCAAAATTAATATTTTTTTATAGTAAGTAGTAATTCTTTATCATTGTTCTTTAATATAAGACCTGAATGCTAATTAATTGTGACTATTTTGATGAAGATATATCTCATAAAGAAACTACATAATTTATTGAAATGTTTTTATTTACAAAGGAACAACTGATGGGCATAAATTATTCAAAGCACATGAAACATGAACAATTTCATCCAAAATCGGTTGCTCATCTTGTGTGCTCAAAGAGACATCGGGACAACAGTCCCAGATAATACTTTGTACGAGTATCATCACTTTTGAAACTTTCCATCGTGAAGGATGTTTTAATGAACCTCGTTTCCAAATAATGCTGCCGACTTCTCAAGAGTTGCAATCCTATCATCTCTTCACTATCGATATCTGTCTGAACAGCTCTCAAATCAAAATCTTCATCAGGCAATGCTTTCAAAGTATCTTCTTCACAAGATGTTGAAGGTTGGTTATTGCTAGCACAATGTACCTATTCATTCAAAAACTATCAATACAAATTGATTAATACATAAACACTGCCCAATTACCTCTGAAAATTTGATTACGGACAGAAGACAAGAGATTAAATGATTAGAATTATTATAGTAATATACTATAATATACAATGGTAACACTTTTATTTCAACCATATTATTTTACCTTAGCACTACTCGATTCATGCAATGATTCAATGCCTTACCTCGTCTTTTAACATATCTCTGGTCTTTCTTTGTTTAAAACGATTAAGCTTTTTTCAGCATCTTCTGAACATGTACTACCATGTTTTTCATATACCAAATTCAGTGAGGGAACCCAGTCTGGGTTTAACATGTCCATTAGATCTGCTGGAGCTCCTTAAATCAATTAAGCTTTCAGTGCATATAAAACAGTCAAACAATCAAGTTTTTACCTGAAATAAAATGCTTTGAGCATACTAATGAGTATTTGAGCTTTGTGAGTGTCAGATCACTTCGATGTATAGCATTTATCCAACGATCTCGTCTTAAAACCGGCAGTTTGTTCATTTCAATCTTATGCTTAAAGTTCAAAATAACAGGAATTCGGAAAAATCTAACACTGTCACGGGTCCCTACACTTCCACAGCCAACAATACAACAAAAATTAGGCATTTTGTATAAAAACAATAAAGTATTTCACTAATTTTTACAAATAACACAACTATTTACTTGTAAACAAAGGCTTTAAGGTATTTCAAGCGACGAACCAAGAGTAACCGGCATAGATAAATAAAAGTATATAGATCGGAAACTCTCGCCAATTTTGATGACAATGCGAGACTTTGACAGTTCTGGTACCAGCCGAAAAAAGGGTAGGGGAGGTGAAATTTAGGTGGGGTAAATGAGGGGTATCGACAGGCTGTTCGAAATCCAGAAATTCCAATTGCATTCTTCTCTGAACGTGAATTAATGAAAACAATTCATTTCCAACCTGATTGGAATTCACCAAGTTGGAAATGAAGTTTTCAATAATTCAAGATCAGAGAAAATGCAATTAGAATGGATTCCTGAAATTATTTTGTCACAGGGAAATGAAAACTAGTTAATATAACAATTGTGTATTTAATTAGTTTAAGCAAAATTTCTGGGATTACAATCACAATAGGATCAGAGTGAATAATATTGAATAATGATATTGAATGATTTACAATGTTGAAAGTACAATTTCGGTTGAAGGAAAAAAAAAAATGCTTCGATCTGGAGCTACTTTTGAAGTCTATTTATAGTCTTCTTCAGGCCAAGATCAATACATTAAAATTGAAGAATTATTATTGCATATCGTCTAATCATAAAAACATAGGTATATATTTCATAAGACAGATTGAATTGTTGACTCTAATATTTGCAACGTAGATATATAATTTACAATAAATTGCAATTCATCATCATATATAATAATCTTATTTAGCTTGGTTGGAACAAAATGTTTATACCTAATCAAAAATTCATTTCAAAATATAATATTTCAAATTGATTTTCAATTTGATCTTTCAAGGATATGAGACATAAAACAATAACCTGGCTAGAAAAAAACACTAATTGCTAATAAAAATATCTACCTCAAAGAATTATGAAAAGAAGAATTCATATACGAATTAGGAAAACAATTAAAACACAAAAAACAAATTTTGGTAGGCCCAAGATCCTTAAAACTTCATTTTCTTGACTTATATTTCTTATGTTTTTCAAATTTTTACTAGCTATATGTTTGATGGGATCCCTAGACTGGCCCAAAATTTGTTTTCCTGTGAGAATATTACAGACATTTTTATCCGTATTAACAAATAGAATTTAACAAAAAATCTAGAAAAATGTCTATAATATTATGCTCACTACATTCAAATTTACTTGACCAATCAGATTTTCTTAGAATATTAAGAAGTATCGTTCTTAATATTCTACGAACATCTGTTCATTAGCAAATTTGAGGGAGTAAGCTAGATAGAACCAAAGCGCTTTCCTGAAACAGATTATTAAAATTAGTTGAGGGTGCCAAAAGAGCATTTGGGAATACGCTTTGGCTCTTATCAGAAAATATTCTGGCTGAGACCGATCACCCCCATCAGATCAGCCCGACATTGCACACATGTTTTAATTTTTTTCCAATTTGCCTCGCTGCATAACCTGCAACATATGTTTCTTCCCCTTCAAGAAGAGAAGAAGCCCCTGCCCTATACTCTTCCACAAAAATTCTGGCAAAGCCACAACTTAACATAACAGTAAAACATCAAAAGTACAGAATTGTCAATAACAAGAACTGTAAGGGTACCTTCAGAAACTTACTCTTTAAGTAGAGTAATAGTAGTTTTATCACAATCACAAAGATACTTGAATGTATACTTTGCTCGACAAAAATATCAATCTAATAATCTTCATTCCAAATCATATTTATAAAAAAATTTTCAACGAATATCGAAAATGAGTTAAAAACTTTAAAATTAAAAATTAAACGGTAGATTTGCCTTATTAATATTATCTTACTCAAGAGTTGAAAATTGTCAATATTAAGGGTTATCCTCCATCGTTGAATTGTCAGAATATGAGATTACACAACAGAAGAGAGTACATGGAGTTTACTTTGAGTAAGTTTATGAATGCACATGGTGTAAATGTTGCTAAATATAAATAAATTACGATAATATGCTAGAACAAAAAAGTTATTTCGAAAATACATATAATTTTATTATCTAGATGATGTCCAAGCCAATAAATCTGAAATATTGACATCCTACTGTAATATATTAGAGAACATAATTGTAGTATATTTTACCACATAAGAATAGTATATTCTGTAACAATGGTAGAATGAAAATCCGATAGAGTGAATCATTCTGAGGGTGAGCCTGAGGAATCACGAGTATCGGATTTTCATTCTAACCAAGTAACAGACTATACTTTCTCCACGACTGTTGAAATAATAATACTAAGATGAAAAGTACCAAACTGAACAACAACCATGGTCATAGCTGGTTATTTACTTGAAATCCATAAAAGTGTTGTAGATAGATATTACATATCAAGTGATGGAATACTGACATTCTATGGTCAAATTCGATGTTGAAAGAGCTGTATTCTGTGGCAGTCGTGGAGAAAGGCATTTTATCTAAATAATAGTATATACAAACCCGATATGAGGAGTATTGTTGTAATAATAGTAAATCTATAACTACAGTATTTGTGACTAAAGATGTGTCTCAGTCCTCGCAGTTAGGGTTCAATTGAAACACCTACAATAATGTTAATAAGAAATACTGTCTACATTTCAATATGTTATACTTACATCGTGTGGATCTGGATACTCTAGAGGCAGCTGTAACTTCCGCAGTATTTTTATATCCATAATATTAATATCATGGGGCCCTATGAAAAGAAATAATAATGTAAGGATGAGTCGAACTTTTTGAATGCTGCATAAAACATTACTACTACAACAATATAAGATTTCAACATACTTTTTACTAACTGATCTTCCACAGGAGACAGCTGACCTACTTCCTCGGTATTCATTTCCCAGCTCACTGGTTCTTCGGACATGTCTATTTCTATCTCTAAATCCACTATAATAAGAATTCGAAATATGAATAGTGAATAATGTTTGTAAAGTATGAATATGAAAGATGCAAGTTTTGGAAGACATTCAAAATTTCTTCAACAAGTTAAAATAGTCTATGTAAAACTTACTTGGTGGCACTTCTTCCGTATGAGAGGTATTCCCTTTTCCAATAGACATTCCGAAGCTTCCTCTGTATTCATTTCGGTTTCTCCCGACATTTCTATGTCTAAATCCACTATAATAAGAATTCAAATATGAATAGTGAAAAATGTTTGTAAAGTTTAAATATGAAAGATGAAAGTTTTAGAAGACATTCAAAATTTCATTAACAAGTTAAAATAGTCCATGTAAAACTTACTTGGTGGCACTTCTTCCATATGAGATACTCCCTTTTCCGATAGACATTCCTGAGCTTCTGAAAAGAATAACGATTTGAGAAACATAGTGAACGTTTCACAATTCTACAACAATTCATCTATAAAATATAGTCATATAATGAGGTTGAAACTATTTATGATATAGCTAAGTAAGATCTTCGAGTAATAAAATTTGCAAATTATAAAAGAAGAAGTGTACCTGACTTCCTGACATCATGATTAAGAAATAAGCATGGTTCGGCATCAGCATCAAGAAGACTGCCTGCTTTATTATTGAATCGGACAAAATCCTCAGGCCTGAAATGTTTGTCACAAATCCTGCAATTTTCGTAAAGATCCTTTTGGGATTTAGCCTTCAAATCTTCTCTTCCAATTTTTTCCATCCACTTCTCCGCTAACTACAAGTTTATATTAAGATAAACAGTTTGTGGTAGTTTAAAATTATTTGTTACACTCACCTCCCTATTTAGTGAAATCTACGGAAATGGAACCTACACTTTTTCCCATATTTCGATGAACATCCTGGAACAACACATTTGTAACCCATTTCAAAATTTGAAATTAAATGCTTAGGTTTCAAATGATTCACTCTGCAATAACTCTGAAGTCAAAAAGACCGATATTTTGTGAAAGTTCGTATTTATAGTACAAATAGTTCTATTCATGCTTTGTTTGTTATCCGCCATTATGTCAGAAATTCCTTTGTTCCCTTCAATCTATTTTCTGATTGGTCGATCTGATTGATGTTTTTGGAACACGTTATTATTGGCCAAAACAGTGTCACGTTGTTTAGTAAGGGACTTTCTACCCCTGGTAACCGGTTATCTTTGGTCTTTTGTGGTACATACCTTTTGCATTCAAGCGGTTTGGGTTATAGATCCGTGACGTCATGAATTAACCTCAATTTGATCGAGAAATGTCAAATCAAACCAAAATCGTAACCCTGCTCGAATCGACGGTTCGGGTACAGGTCAGGTGACTGATATTCTTGAATTCATTAAGGTGGTTCAATTTGCCGCTGAGGAGTCCATCCCCAGATACAAGGGGAGGTCTGGCCCAAAATACAGTGTGCACTGGTGGGATGATGAGATTGCAATCGAAATTGAGCTCAGGAGACTGCTACTGGCAGAATACAATCATACCTCCACCATGGAAAACTTTGTGAGATACAAACATCAGGTCGCCAAAGTCAGAAGAATGACAAAGAAGAAGAAAAAGGATTCATTTAGGAAGTTTACAGAGAATCTGTCTATCAGGGACACAAACAACTTTTGGAAGATTATTAAAAAGTTTTCTGGTCAACCACAGAGAGATGGGCCTCAAGATGTACCAGACCAGTGTTGTAAGGAGATATTGGATAGAATCTCGCCAGCGGATACATCGGCTAATTTAGTTCTAGTATACGAACACTTGCAAGATACATTCACTCTGAATGAACTGATTTATTCTCTTAAGATCAAGAGAAACTCCACTCCTGGTAAGGATGGCATCGACTATCTGATGCTATATGAGATCCCTACTTCTGCAAAAATGCTTTTGCTTGGGTTCTTCAATCAATTGCTCCTAGGCGGGGACCCACCGCCTTGTATGAAGGCTTCCTTTGTTGTTCCGATTCTTAAGAAGAATTGTCCGGCAAATGTTGCATCCAGTTATCGACCTATCACAATGACACCATGCATTACAAAGATCCTTGAAAGAATGGTTAAGGAACGGATAGAAAAGACTATCGAGGAAAGGTTGAGTGGAGCTCTCACTTTCGGTTTTCGGAGGGGTAGATCCATCACCGACTGTCACACGCTTTTAACAGGCCACATATATCGAGCATTTAATAAGAGGCAGTTCACCGTGGTTGTATTTCTTGATATATCAAACGCATATGACTGCGTTGATCTTGAGATCCTTTGGCAGGACTTGATAAATGTCGGGATCCACCGGAACCTCTGCAATCTGATATATCAGTTGTATAGTCATAGATCGGTTGAAATCACGGGGTCTTCTGGAATGGAGTACAGAAAAAGTGTTTCCAATGGTCTTATTCAGGGTTCACCTTTGAGCCCTCTACTCTTCCTACTCTATTCACTGTGTCCTGCTAACTTGTTGACACGGTCTGTTTCACTATTACAGTATGCAGATGATTTTGCCTTACTCTGCTCGGGGAGGGATATAGACCAGATTGTAGACATGATGAACACATGTTTGTCCGGTTTGGATGACTGGCTGAGGTCTCGCAATCTAAGGATCAATACCCGGAAGTCTGCGGCTACCATATTCACTAAAAGTGTTATTCCTCATAATATGAATGATATTACTCTTGACTCACAACCCATTGAATGGAAGCCACAGGTTAAGTATCTGGGGGTGACATTTGATCAAAAACTTAAGTGGGGCAAACACATAGATCACATGTGTGATAGGGCGATATCCCAAGCAAATATAATTAAAAGCCTATGTCGACCTACATGGGGATCTCATCCCACGACGCTCTTGAATGTTTATAGGGCACTTGTGAGACCACACTTGGACTTCGGAGGGATTCTGTATGGTAGGTGTGCCAGGGCACAGTTGATGAAGTTGGATAGAGTGCAGTTTTCAGTCATTCGAACTGCGCTTGGATTAATGAAATCCTCACCAACCAACATTATATTGGCCGAAAGTGGCGAACTCCCCCTCCAATCGAGGAGACTATGGCTGGCTATAAAACACATATCTAAGATTTTTAGATTTTCAGACCATCCGTTATTACAAGTGTTGGGTGATACAAGTGAGCTGGATAACCTGTGGTTCAACGGTACAACTCCTAGCTACATAGAAGCTTGTAAGATCTTGGAAAATCATAAAGATCTGATCTGGAATGCCCAAACCCTCCCTTACTTTCTGACGGAGATCAATGTAAGAGCTATCAAGGTGGAGATGTATAAAACTGATTTAAAAAGGAATCTATTGAAAATATAGTTTTATTTAGGAAGATTCTGGCAGACAGATTCTGTGGATATGTGGACATTTACACCGATGCTTCCAGGTCTCAGGACCCTGACTCTGTGGGATATGGGGTGTGGATCCCATCTCGATCTGTCAAGATTTGTGGCAGACTGCCAGATCATTGGTCGGTCTATACAGCCGAAACTTACGCAATCTATCGAGCTATTCAGTATATTATGGACCGGAACCTCACGAGGACAGTGATAGTTTCGGACGCTCTTGGTGTACTCAACAAGTTGAAACATGGAAACATTAATGCCAACATCGATATAGTAACGGTGAATACTCTAATTTTGTTGGGGAGGGCAAGATCGTTGGGGCTGAGGTTGGCTCTGATGTGGATACCTAGCCACTCATATATAGCTCATAATGATACAGCGGATTTACTGGCAAATCGTGGAAGATTATTACGGGGACAGTCCCAACTGAGAGGTGATCCAAGAGAGCTTTGGCCGGCCTTGAAGAGCAGACTCTGGGATGAATGGACAGAGAGGTTCAGAGAGATTGGGATGACCAAGGGCAGACGGTATTCTTCGGTGGTGAGCCCTGCTTCATATCGTAGGGAGACCTGGTTTAAGTGTATGAATGTGTCTAGGATGAATATCACAACATTTGTCCGGATCAGGTCGGGGCATTGTTTGACTCCAGCACATTTGGCAAGGATTGGTGTCATTGAATCCCCTTTGTGTAGCTGTGGCGAGTTTGGCGACTTGCCGCACATTTTCTTTGCGTGTGGCGATAATTCTGTCAATTGCGACAAATTATATCGGAGTTTGCTTGCCCTGGGGATAACAGTTCCCCTTAATTTGTACGAGGTGTTTTACTCGATTAGGCCCGAGGTGATGAGTTTGCTGTTGGAATTTTTACATTGTTCACGTATTAGACTTTGATGACAGTTTTGACCTTGAGCTAGCTTAGTTGTAGTTTCAGCACTCTTTATATAATCCATTTCCTTTCCCATCATATCCACATTCCTCTATGTGTGCTAACATGTGTTGCTCCAAGGGAATGAGCATAGATGTAGAATTTGTACCCTAGCAATGAGTTTGTTACTGTTATAATGTAGCAACATCTCCACAGCCTGAGATAGAGCCATTCTAGACTCCTGCACCCCTGGGAATCAGGCTGTTAGATCATACCTACCACGTGGAGATTGGAAGCATAGCCTACCGGCTGTTCCATGGTTCCTTGCCCGCTTAATATGGGGGAACGCATTTAGGAGGACAGGAACTAACAAGAAGAAGAAGAAGAAGAACCCTGCTCGAGAGCAGGGTTACGATTTTGGTTATTAGAGCAAGTAGGGTTAGATGTGTATAAACATGAAAATAGTAAACAATAGCAAGGACTTTGAATTATTTGGAAGTTGAAAAACTGATCTTGGTAGAACCGAAAGACTATTGAATATTTCACAGAGATAATTAATAATCTAAACTACAGCAACACGAATTCTATTTAATGAAATGGAAGTTCAACTCCAGGTAGGAACTAAGGCAATTTAAGATAAAATTAAAAATAATACGCTCTTCCTAAATTCACAGGTTCAAAAGAAAACTTAAAGAACGTGGGTGAAAAGTTGTGTTGTTTGGATGGAAAGAACTCATCAAAAATGGGACCACAATGTAGAGTTTCTTTAACATAATAAAAAACAGAGCAATTATGAAATACAGTTCTTGAAAGAAGGAAATACTCAGGATCTAATATAATCATGTGCTTCTGAATAATGTTGCTGAAAATCATGTGGAAATTGTAAATTACAGATCAGTAATACAACTGCTCTATCAACTTAAGGTGCGTTGGAATGAAACTTATAAATCCAATGATTTTCTTGAATTTTAACTTTGAAGGCTGTAGGTATTTGATCACAATTTAAATTTCAGGAAAACTCAAAAATAAAATTGGAAGCAGAAACTGTACATTCAATAGAGAAAAATTTCATTTCTATAAATCACCTAGGTAAAAAAATTATTTGGAAAACATTAGAAGCATTGTAGAATGTACAAATTAGGTTTGCTTTTCATTAGAGAAAATAGAATTCCTTGTGTATTTTGTTAGCTGCAGTAATCAAAAATTTTATCAGCAGCTGCAAACATTGAATGTAAAGAGAAACTTAACCAGTCATCAACTGAAAGTATGTTGAAGTAACACAGGAAAACCATCTATTCTTATTGAATTTGTTATAAAGATAATATTAAATTCTATTTCAAATTTCAGAATAACTCTATAAGAGAAGAAATAAAAGGTTCAAAGAGAAAATGTCATTTGTGTGAAGCAATCTAGATTGATAATGATTTGAAAATTACAAGAAGAACCTGAAAATTAAAGCCACAAGAAATCAATAAAAATCCATTGAGAATTCTGTTAATGAAACTATGAAAAGATAAATTTTCAGGTTGCTTCAAATTTATGTTATGTGTGCAATACTGAGAGTATCTGCAAAGCATCGTTTCAATAGTTTGGGTGTTCTGAGAATGCACAATATGGTAGCAATTTTAAGGTAGATCATTAAATTGAAAGAAGAACCAGTAGAAGTGACCAAATAACTCTTTTTTTTTTTTTTTAACGGAATAAACTGAAATATACAAATTCAAAATATTGTTTGTTAAAACCATCATGAGATTTGTCATTGCTGTTCCTAAGGTTAAGAGATTAAGAAGTTCTTTCATTGCCTTTTTATGTTTATTTCAAATTTTCATCAAGTATAATCTTGAAATAATGTAAAAATAGATTTAATTTCTAACTCTGGAAAAAAATTCGTCATTGACTTTTTAAATTAAAACATTCCTCTTTGACTTAATTTTCTTCCTTTTTACTAGCTGTTAATATTGATATTTTCATTTTAATCATTTCTTGTCATTTTCTTCATTCCTAGTTACTCACAAAATAATTTTTTTATGATCATTTTTTTACATGTATAGATATTATATGAGTCTAATTTGGTATTTATTCCTTGTTAAATTTATTGTAGTTTCAGTAATTCCATTATAAGGATATATTGGCTAATAAAAATTGCTTATAAAAATGTCTTTTTGTTTATAATAAGTTTCAGGAATGGGCCTTTTTATCTGAATCAGATAAATGCTCAGATAACCTATGAGCATAAATAAACGTAAATCAAAAAAATGACAGCACGGATAACCAAACCCGAGCATTCAAGCGATAATTTCTGGTTATTCTTTCTGGATTTCGAAGGAATAACCAAGAAGAACCAGCAATAACCGCTAGATGGACCAAAATCATAACCTGGTTACTCTTGGTTCATCGCTTGAAATACCTTTTGTTTTTCCTACAGCGGCCATTAAACAGCTGATCGTGACAGCAGGTTGGAAAGCCCTATACACATCTAACCCTACTTGCTCTAATAACCAGAATTGACCAGAATCGTAACTCTGCTCTCGAGCAGGGTTACGATTTTGGTTTGATTTGATATTTCTAGATCAAATTGAGGTTAATTCATGACGTCACGGATCTATAACCCAAACCGCGTGAATGCAAAAGGTATTTACCACAAAAGACCAAAGATAACCGGTTACTCTTGGTTCATCGCTTGAAATACCTTATTGATGGAGCACTCCGGCCTTTTTCTCGTCAACGATTCAATGACCTTTTGAATTCTATCGTTGAAAAAGGGCGGGACTAACAAGAGAAGGATATATCTTTTTCTCTTCTCCAAATTCGAATTTAAACCGCGAAACAATTCACCGGGTATTTCTGAAAATCATAGCACATCCTTAATTTAATCAAAACCTTTGAATTAAATGGCATATTTTATATAACTTGTCTATGAATTCTTTTCCTCCATTAGAAAATTTTTAATGATGTGTGTGATATATGGAGTAAAAGTTATCGTTGATTTTGTATAGAAAATTTAGAATTTCATTCCGCACGGGTTTTCATATTTGGATTAAGCTTTTTCATAGTCATTTTCAAGTCTGGTTTGTAGATAAAATGAGTGAAACCAAGGTAAGATGTTCAGTTAAGTACTGTTCGAATGTTTTGGGTGTGAGATTCTTTAGATTTCCCAGTTCAGATGACCCTCAACGAGCCCTGCAATAGAAATTGGCCTGCAGCGATGCGACAATTCTGAGAAAACAGGATTTGCAGTGATCACTTCGAATCTTATTTAATGACTGGCCGCTACTTAAATAAAACAGCTGTTTCTACTTTGAACCTATTTAAGAGACCGAAAAGCTTTGATATAGGTACACAAACCGATAGAATAGGAATCGATAAGGGAACTCAAACATGTTCCACAAATGGTAAACTGCAATGTGCAAACATCACAAAACATGAAAGCCGCTGCCACTACATCTCCTCATCAACTACTAATCCAAAAGCTGAGAACTATCCTTTTCATCATTCTTGCTCAGTTTCCCTACAAATATATGCTAAATTTGTTTTTAAAAATCAGAATTTTTACATAATGACGTATGCAAATCAAAATTTACAGAGTGATGAATGTAACAAGAGATAAAATAAATAAATTAGAAAGTTCAATGTACTGCAGCACGAATGATGTTACGTTAATATTTCTCAGTGTTTTCTTCCAAAAGTTACCGTTCAACTGGATATCAAGTTCAGGGATCTGATCCTTTGTATGTATGAATATTATTATAGAATAGGAAATTGCTCTTTTATGTTCTGAGAATGCTTAAGATGGAACCGAGATAAGTATATAACAAAGATTGATAATGCTGAAGGAAACTTGACTACAAATTTTTAATGAATTTCTTTAACTTTTGATGTAACTATATTGAATGAATTATAAAGAAATTTCCTTTTTATTTGTTGCCCTCTTGTTTTAGCCCATTATTTAGACATTCAATGCATGAAAGTGAAATTATTGTCTGGAATTGGTAAAAAATTTGATCAGCAAATTTCACGAACTTTTATGATTACAATTATTCGTCAGCTTATTTTGTGTAACTTTTAAATTGGCGAAACAATTCATAAGAGATGAATTAACTTCTTCGTAAGAAGTTTGTCATCAATAATCAAAGGACTTCTAACTTGCAAACATAATATAATGGTTCCATTAAAATTCTGATGAAAATATATTATACATCATTCTTACATTCTTGTATTAGGAAATACTTGAAAATTTTTAAGAAATGCTTATAAAACAATTTTCATCCACATATAATAAGATCAATTAAAAGAAAATTTCTTCTTCTCATAAGATTTTGAAAAAGGATATTTCTTATTCGTTTGTTTACAAAACTGCAGTATTAGTTGAATTATATGTGAGTAACATTACTATTTAATTCATCCATTGTGTTAAATGATATTTTCTTGTTTCTTATGAATTCTCTGGTCTTCACACATATTCCACAGGATATAAATGTTCTGTTATTGAACTCTTCCTCAAAGTTTTATGGCAATGATCTAAAATTTTAAAAGGTGTGAACTTTTACGATTTTCTCAGTTGAATTGTTGTAGGTTTAAATTATAAGATATTTTAGTAATAAATTAAAATAGATTGCAAATGATCAAAATACAAATTAACAGTGGAAATATTGCTACTCACTAAATTGCGTATTGGTCCTTGAAGTAAATCGTTCAGAAACACTTGTGATGAAAGAAAAGTGCTTTCATATTTCCTAATAAATAAAAATCATTTTTCCAAATTCATCTTCATGTCGAATTTATAATTTTGCTAGAATTATTGGATATTTTTGTTAGCGTTACCAACGTGTTGATATTTGAAAATTGCAGTAAGAGTAATTTTTATTATCTTTCATCATGGACGGAGAAAAAAGTAAGTATTTATCTATTATTTTGTAGAAAATGCACTCAACCAATTTATTTGGAAACTTTAATTTTCAGGGATAAACTGAGTTCTCAAATTTGTTCAAAACAATTATCTTCTGCTTCGACGAAATATCGTCATATGCGGAATATTCATCATCAAGATCTTATTCCAAATCAATTAAAGCATTTAAAATGCCCAATTTGCCCAGAAGAAAAGAAAATTGCTCCTGAGTCCCATAATGCTTTGGATATTCATTTAGAGCAAATTCATTCCATTAACATCATAACATCACAGTTGATTTTTAAAAACGAAGAAGAATTTGAGGCTTGGCGAGCATTGGAGAATAGAAGTGTCGATTACATAAAACGAAGAAATCGGAAAAGCAGTGATGGATTAGTAATTTATTTTGAATATATAATCACAGTAATTATTCAGGTTTGTTTCTTTATGTTTTCCACCAAATTGATATAATGAGTTCGTTTGAAATCATGGTGATATTAGGAAACCATTTAACTTCCAGGATATGTAAGTCAATGTAGCAAACGCAGCATGAAAACTGGAGGAAGTATCAGAATATCTGGGTTCTGCCTTTCTAGAATTCATGTGAAGATAAGTAGTACAGGTAAGATTTTTAGTTATTCATTTGTGTTAAACTAGAAATATGATCCAATATTTCATTTGTATGTTTTAGCTGTGAATGTAACATTCGTAGAAACACATGTAGGTCATGAGGATGAACTACACTCTAAACGTTTGAGTAAGGATGATCAGAAATTCATTGCTGATGAATTGGAAGTTGGAATTACAAAAGAGAGCATTTTACAGGATTCTAAAAATGTTACAGAAGAAAAACTGCAAAGAATTAATGTACTCACAAGGCCAGATCTTTCTTATATTATGCGAAAATTCAATATTGAAGAAACGAAAACATGATGACATGCTACGGCTTTAAAAGTTAAATTAGATTAATCTAATAAAATTTCTAATTTTGCCATAGATTCTGACAGTAAATTTCAAGTAAGTCTTTGTGATAAGTCAGACATGTGTTTTTCATAGTAGTTGATTGTAGATGGAGTTAAACCAAAGCATTATGAAACTTAAATCGTTGCATGAGAGTGATATTTGACGTATAATGAAATTGATTGATGAAGCACATGCTTTGACACATGGTACTGGTGCAACTAGAAGAAAAAGAAAAATGGAGAAACAATTATATTTTCCAAAACATAGTAGTTGAATTTAATATTTTGTAATTTCTTTATCTTCCAAGATAGTTTATTCATTAAATTTGATTCAAAGGTGTTGAGGTAGCAGTTCTGTAAGCTTATTCATTGAAGCCTGTTTTTCAAGAACAAGAAAATTCTAATTAGATGCATGGCGAAGATCAGTTTAAAAAAAGGGAAATTGATCTCATATGTGGGTTTTGCCGCTGCTTGATAGATGGAGGTGCTAGGATTTTGATGAAGCATGTTCAACTTAAAATTATCATTCACCATTTGACTAAGCAAAAATTGAATTTCCTCTCCAATCTAAGAATTATACTCCATTTTTATTTGAACAGAATGTAAATATCAATAAAGCCATGAAATATATCAGCACCTTCGAAATAATGCATTTTCCAACAAACCTGATCCTGTAAAGAGACCAATGAGTGTAATATATTGATACTGACTTTTTAGTGTTGCTTCAAGTGCCTTATGGTCAATAAGATATTTCGATACATTTAGAAAAGAAAATAGTATATGTCATCATACTATTTGGTACGTTCACATATGCACCATTTATCCTTGTTTGTAACTCACAACATATCATTTTTTTGAAATGCTGCAATGAGTAATGAAAGTTTGAGTGTTTTGTTCAAATATACTGTGAAACATTTCAATTTGTTTTATTGTCATGAATTGGAAATGTGCATTAAATTAATTATACTACCGATATTGGCCCCTGTTGAGCATCATGCGATATCTTAGGAGTAATTAAATTATTTTTATAAGACACAAAAATTTTGACCAATTGTACAGGATACTTGGAACTTATTGCATAAATGATCAAAAAAATACCTACAATAACATTAATGTCTGCTTTCGCACCATACAAAATATTAACTTAGTATAATTCGAAATGTAATAAGAATTTATTGATGCTACAAGTATTAGATTTTATTCATCAATCAAATATTTTGTGTTTACTTGTTTCAAAAAATTTTGAGGATATAGGTAACTTATTGCTGGTTTATTTTTATTAACATCCCCTACAAATATTTATCATCACTATAGAAACTGATATGGCACTCCGTATTTACACTGTTTATACTTGAACCTGAGTTTTCATCAACAGATTCATGCTTATGCTGGAAATAGGGAGCCCTGAAAGTATAATCCAAGGGGAATTGTTATCCATTTCTTCATTAGAATGAATGTATAAATGTCTATTTAAAAATAAATGCTATTAAACTGAAAACAAAGGCAGCCTATAAGATAGAAAGACAAAACCGGAAAAACGTTTTCGGAATCTTCTCCTGCATGGCGCTATAGCGTATTGCGGCAAAATCTGGAACCTCAATCATGTTTTTGATTAATCTTTCCTTACGTCGACGTAGTACGTGAAGCTAAACTTTATGGAACACAGTGCATCTACGTGATTGGTCGGCATCGGGATAAAATTAATGTATGCTCCTTATTGCACGTGATAACGAAATGTGATTTCATTGGTGTAGCCTCGATTTACATTGCTCTTATGGGATTTTGAGTCAAGGGAGAATTGTTTTATGCGATTCTGTGGTTTCGCTTCGAAATACGTGAACAAAATTTTCAGTACTAATTTGACAGAGTGCACCCTCTTGTTTCTACTCTTTGGTGCATACACCAAATTTTGGTTATCAGCTGAGCTGTCATAGACAACATTGTCGATTTGATTATATGTGTCTAACAGTATCATTTCATCAAAAATAAAGGACCCCATAAAAAAGTTGAGGTAAAAGGCTCAAGAATTTGGAGAGTATAACCTAATACATTGCAGGTCATTATAAAGACCTTTAAATATGTTATTCACTGTAGTATGAAAATACCAATTATGCTTTTGACCATGGAATGTATTATAGGACCATATTAAAGGAATTTACCTTTTTTCAATTTTGTTGAGTTTTGGTTCTATCAGTTTCAGTCACTTTGAATTTTTAGGTATAATGTCGGCTGGCTATCAAGATATTGACTGTGTTAAGTATGCTTGCACTTGTGGTCACTTGAAAACAATTCAACAATTATTTTTTTGTCGATATTGTTCTCAGTTGAGATGTTCTTTTTGTGTTACACACGAGGTGAGTAGTATAAATATGATACACTTTAGAGTTATTAGGGGTTACTGTCTACTACAACCTTAAGTACTAGTTGATATGCCATATTTTAATATGGTCTAAGTGATGTGAATCTTTCAGGTAGATTCTCACTACTGTGGAAAATGTTGTGAGAATCTTCCATCTGCTGAAGCCAAATTAAAAAAGAATAGATGTATCAATTGTTTTGTTTGTCCTAGTTGTTGTCATGAACTTTCAACACGTGTAGCTACAAAAACTAGTGCTGATGAAAGCAAATCATATAAAAGGTCATACTATCTATCTTGTCTTTGTTGTCGTTGGAGTTCAAGAGATATTGGTCTTCCGGACCAAGCAGCAGGTACTTACTTGAAAATTTCAAGTTAAAAGTTTTTAAGTAACTGAATTTTTCTTCATTAGCAACTGGTTCATGGCCTAAGAGAGAAAGTGTACATGCAAATCGTGTTCAGGATATCATTAACATGCATAGGGGAATGCAAGAAAAGGAAAAGATGGAGAAAGAATTCTTCAAAAAGAAGCAGAAGGATAAAATAATTACTTACACTGTATGTATTAATTATTTGAATTTATTAATATGACCAAATGTATTTTGGTAGGATAAAACTGGTATTACTGCTGCAGCTTTGAGAAAACGTATAGGTCTTTCAGAAGATAAACCCCTTATGAAACCAAAAAATACAATGAAAATGGTAGCTCCTTCTAAAGCACAAGAAGAAATAGACGATTTTAATGAAGAAGTTCTATCAAAACCTTTGAAAATGATGGAATGTGAGAATTATGCCCAGTAATTATTTAATAGTTTCAAAAAATAAGTTTTTTCAGTAACAACAATCGAGCAAAGGTTGCTCCAACCGGATTTGCAGCCTTCTGATTTGAGCAAGATTTACCCTATTCAAAAGATGCTGTCAATCAAGCGTGTTTTAAGATGTAGGAGTTGTGATCATAATGTTAGCAAACCAGAGTATAATCCCAACTCCATCAAATTTAAAATACAGCTGTTTGCCTTGTAAGTCAATCATGGAGATTCTCATATTTTATTGAATCTATGGTCTTTTTTATGCCTTACAAAGGCACTTTCAGAAAATATCTGCAAATTTATTGGGAATAGATATTAAGGCATATCATTTTTTGTATGGCTTTGATTTGTAGGTATCATGTTCCCGAAATACGCATAGTTACGGTTGAGCCTTTGAGAGCTGGTAAACCTTGTGAATTGATACTTAAGTTTACGAATCCAACTCAACATCAAATGGCAGTTTCACTGCTCTCATATGATACTGTGATTGAAGCACCCAAAAATCCTATTCTTGATGTCGACAGTCCCAAAAAGGAGGAACAATCTTCTGAAGAATCTGAGAAGTCGCTAACTCCAACAAAGGTATAATGAATATTTGAATGCCCAATACAGTACCACCCAGAAGGATACAGGATTGACATTATAAAGCTTAAATTTTAAATATACATAACCTTACTTTGCTAATTTTTTATCATTTTGGGCAGAGAGGTTCCCTATATTTCTGACTAATAGACACAAAGTATCCAAATGGTGATGACAATCCGGAATCCTTAGTCAAAGTCTTTTATTCTAATGAATATTGATGGAAATTGTAGAGAAAAATACCAAGCGGAATTAAGTATGTTTCAATGATGGAAGATTCTGCATCAGCTCAAGTATCCCGAACAGCACGGATCATTCCTCCAAGACCAACTGATGCTATCATAAATTGTTCGACAGAGTTCTCATCCAGTAATTTCCTCCTGCCGCCAAGAGATGACGCCGCTGAATACGATGATTTTAACGAAAATCAAAATATTCAAGATGACAAAAAGTGAGTCTGCATATTAAAAAAAAATTATTTGAGAAGTGTAATTGGAAAAAAACCTTGTTTTCATTACTGGCTGATCTGACCGAATAACGACCTCATCCAAGATATCCATTCCTCAAACCTACTTTCAACTCTCATTTTGAAATAACCTCAAAATTGTTGTGGTAGGGTGAATTGTCTCACATCAAGGCAAACAGTAGTTTTTTGTTTTGTTACTATTTTTCCTTTTAGGTTGGTGGTATGGAGGAAATCAAACAAGGCTTATGTGAAGTTCATTGTTACACCATTTGATGATCTATCCATTGGCACACCAGTTATTGTTGGACTAACGATTTCTCATATTCATACAAATATAACTGGTCCTCCTATGGAAAATAAAAAACTTCAGAAAACGGAACATAAATGTAAATTAGTTTTGAATGTTGGTAATGCCGTAGGGTCTGATTAATGTTATGATGATAACTTTGAACATTTAATTTGTATGTATATCTATATATATATATATATATCTGTAAGAATAACTTATTTATTAGCTATTGAAGATTATGTTTTTGTAACTAACACTCAGAACATTAATAATCAATTAAATAAAATGGCAACATTTTGGCGTCTTATTGCGACCTTGAAGGTATGAGTAATAACTCTTACTCTTACTATCACTTGTAAATTGTCATTTCATTGAAGAAATGTAACAAAAATGTCATATATTTCGACGTGGTTGGTTTGGAATACCGAAGGGTTGTGACATGTGTTGATGCTTCAAAAACTTTTGGGTGGCTCGTTGGAGCCAGGATTTCTTCTTGAAGGTATCGTTTTTTATACCCCCCATGTTTCCATCAGGAAGCGCAATTATTTTACCTCCCTAGGAGAAACACCCTGGCAGCACAAAATTCTCTTCATAGAATGCAAGGGAACGCTTCCAGGCTCGGGGACATATGTAACATATTTTTGGACAGTCCCAGAACGGTTAAAAGGAAAATGTTGGAGCAATA
This sequence comes from Micraspis discolor, assembly GCA_030674115.1. Taxonomy (NCBI): domain Eukaryota; kingdom Metazoa; phylum Arthropoda; class Insecta; order Coleoptera; family Coccinellidae; genus Micraspis; species Micraspis discolor. The sequence goes on along the minus strand of JARTUT010000127.1, from coordinate 9,238 downwards.
TTTCGGTCTATTTTAGTTTCGTTGCTTTATTCGGGGAGTTTTATCTTTTATTTTTTGTTAATATTTTGTTTATTATTCTCGTCACTTGATAGAGTGTGTTAGCAGAAAAAATGAGTTTTTGTAATTGCACTTTTTTGTGTTTAAATATAGCTCTAAATAATTTTTTTTACTTATATATAGGTTAATTGTATCATCGTAATAATTCTATGTTTATTATTATTTATTTTTTTAATTAGTCTGAACAGAACTAAGAATTCTAATCCTTGAATAACTTTCGTATCGATATACAATTCATGGTTCTTTTCAAAAAAATTTCCTTTTTTATTTTTTTTTTCGAAATCGGTTCATTTTGTCGACAAATAACCAAGAGAATCTCTTTTTTATAAGTATAATCTTCAAGCTATCCAAACTTGTTATTTCTGCTTCTTATCATAGAGGATGTTGTAAATGTAAGCATTAAAATTTACAACCTATCCGCTCCTGGTAAACTAAAAGAGCTAATTTGAATTTAAGGGCAGTACTTTAAGAGAACCTTACTACTGTTCATCATATCAAATGTGCTTTAAATTATATTAAGTTTGAAATTTTATCCAGTAAAATTGATTTCCAGTGACGTCATTCTGGAGGGGCGGTAGAAAAAAAATGATTGGAACTTGATATTTTATTTTTTTATGTTTTATCTGAATCCGAGAGATTTTTTACATTTTCCCGGAAACTTGTATAATTTAATATATGAAATGTTAATGTTATATATTATTCATTTAGTTATTTTTAATTAAAAATTTAATGTTTGGCAGTTGGTGAACAAAAAAAAACAGTTTTTCTAAAAGGCCGTATTAATTCCTGCAAATGGTCTCTTCGTTTTACTTTTTCTTCTTACACATCCATTTTCCGCTAACTTTCGAATCCTAGCAAACCTTAAATATGGCGACCTTGAGTTGCATCAGTTTGCTTATACATATACTTCCATTATTTCTTAAAGGCCCATTCACAATGATATTAATGGTAATGTTAGTGTTGAGGTACGACGTGAAAGCTTAAAGACTAGGGTTATAATGGTACTGTTCACATCGATGGTAATGGTTATGTTAATACGTTAAGGATATTTCTTGAACTTCTAAAATTATGGTTAAAAAATGAAAAATGTATTTGTATTGTTTAGATGCGCAATGTCTTTTTCATGGACCAGTTATCTCAAAATGTCTCAAGTAATCTGGTTTTGTGGTCTATTCATATTCATAGATTGAATTTATATATTAAGTATAATAATTATAGCTATTAGTATATCTTAATTAGAGTATTTATCCACAGAAGATTAATATAAAGGAAATGGAAACTCCTTATTAATTCTTTGTGACACAAATCCAATATTTTGTAGGATTAGAATGAACCGGCGGGAAATTTGAATTGCGGAAGGAGCAGGAATTTAAAATTTTCTCAAGTATGCGGTTTTTTTATTAGTTCGAAGTAGTTCACACCCTGAAGTCAGGTTAGTACATGATTTATTTATTGAGAGTGCTTGGAAGACGTCTAGAAGAACAAAAATTCATTAATTTAATTTTGACAGTTACCTGCTCTATCAGTGAAAAAAATTTTTTGATATGTTTTGAAAGTTTGGGATAGTTTTCACCCTGCAGGCAAGCTAGTACACGATTTATTCTTAGAGTCCCTGAACGCATAGAAGAAATAAAAGAATGTGGATATGTGAAAAATAAGTACTCAAAAATGAAAGAAAAATTGTACCTTTGGGAGCAGTGCGCATGCGCCTCGAACTTGCGAATATGAAAAAGATCAAATGACATTCATTCATTCATATAATAATTTAACTGAAAGACGTCTAGATTAACATGAAATCACAAGTTTCATTTTGACAGTCATCTACGGAATAATATTTCCATTTTTTTATCATTTTTTTTTGGGTCGTCTTCATCCTAAAGGCAGCCTAGTCAACGATTTATTTTTTTGAGAGTGTCTGGAGGACATCTAGAAGTACATCAAATCACTAGTTTCATTTTGACAGTCATGCGCTGAAATCTTGAAAATTTGATTTTTTTTTATAATTCATATTTTTATATTTGATTTTGTAAATACTGAAAACCATGGAATATTGTACCCGCCAATCCAGGAACTACCAGCGGACATCTCCAGTTTTCAGAGCTGGCTGCTGGCCAGTTTCCACACCGATGTTAGGAATTCAAGAAATACTTTTGATGGTAAACACATCTATTAACATTAACATCGATATGAACAGTCTCGTTATGGCCCTATTCTTTAGGCTTTAACATCGTAGCTGAACACTAACACTACCATAACCATTAACATCATTGTGAACGCTTTTATACCTGAATTCTTCAAGAATTAACATCAAAACTTAACACTAACATTACCATTACCATTAACATCGTTGTGAATGGGCAGTAATCTATCGGTATTCTCATGGAGGCTAGCGAAAGGAGGAATCACTCCGTATATAAAAAGTGTCCATATAAAGTGGGCAAATATAGATGTCGCCTGTGCTGTGATTAGACTCAAGATCTATCAAAATGAAGCATTGAAATTTATCTGGAAACTTATTGCCTAACTTTTCTAAAGATTCGTTTTCTTGAATTCAATCCATAAGTAAATGGGAACTAAAAGGGATTTTCAACCTATGAAACTATTTATAATGGATACGTCGTGATAAAAAATTAACTTGAAAGAGGATAGGCTCTTTTCTGATACAGCAGTATTAAATGTCAGGAAATTACTTCAGCCTTAAGAAATTATTTCAAATTTAATAATCTCTTTCTAATGAGAGCTACTGATGATCAATGAGGTAACCTGAAACAATTTCAACGTCAAGGAATGTAGACATTTTGCCATACAGAATTCTACATTGTGAAATTTGCAGGATGTTTTATGCAATTTTCGTTACTATGGACAATTTTTCTTGTGGAACTAAATTGAAAAATTCATTAGATTGTTGTATTTCACCGGATATATTCAAATCTGAAGCACAAAACTGATATAAAGCTTATTAATCTGGCCTGAGCATAGAATATAGAATTATTAATCTATACTCTGTGAACGTGAATACTGTGTGGTGACATCTAACGAAAAGCAAAGGAAAGAGTCGTCTTGTCTCCAAATCTGTGAAAAAAATGGAATCAGTGCAAACACCATTACTCTAGACATCTTTCAATACTGATATGAGTAATTTTGAACCTCGGTGTGAGACAATTGCAGTTTCGCAAATCGGTGTTTTACATGAGAATTGGATTGTTGGATTGAGAAGATAAAGAAAAATTTGAATATTCAATTTTCATGTATCGAAATAGTAGGAACCTAGCAGCTCAGTTAACGATTTAGATGTAAAGGTGTATCTCTACACTAGATGGCAGAGTATCATTGTTTTGAATGAAAGCCTGACAGGGAATACCATCACAACTGACAGCCAGCCAGCTAGGGGCCAGTGGCTCCTGTATGTAGTTGATCGTGGGTTCGGGTTCATTAATCGCCATATTTGTTGTCGTCTTGAATGGGGGAGGTCACCACTAAAGAAAAATCATAAATCCTGTCATGTTTTGTGTGAAATTGATATCGCTGTGTTATGTAAGTCATCTTCGAAAGATGTGTTGTTGAAGTGTTGTAAATTTGAATGCGTTTAATAGACAACTTTCCATTCGTGTTATCCTGGACAAATTTGAGAGTCTGAGGTAGTTCTTTGTTTGAAACTGGCGGCTGCCGGAAACCTCCCCGGTGGTGACGGTGACGTTGCGCCCGGGATTTTGGAATGGGAAGAAGTCTCCTTCGAGGACTCCGACCGTTTCGAAGAGGACTCCCTTTGTAGCTGGAGTTCTGAACCGGAGAGCCTGTGCAACAACTGGAGAGGGTGGAAAAAACCTTCGAATGGCTCTGCTAACTTCTTTGGAACCAGCAAAAAATCTTCAGAAGGTAACACTGACATTCTTCATTTTGTAATAAATTCATTCAATATTTACGTTTTAGTCTTGAAGTTTTTTCAAATTCCAAGCTAGGTCAAAATCTTAAATTTGGAGTTAATGAACTCCAAATTTAAGAAAAAGTAATGACTTTTCTTTAATTCTTTGTGTTTGGATCAAAAAACAGGTTTAATTTATAATTTTTGCAAATGGTGTAATTGTTCAACTGACCTCATGAGATCAATTGATTTTGTTGAAGGCTTGTGTTCTATGACAGCTACCTGAATTTCTTATGTGAAGAATCGCAAGAACCCTTGAGGGTTTTATTTGATAATATATAATTGTTTGTTAAAATTGTGCAGAAAACAGAGAAGGACTTAAATAAAGGAATTCTTTTTGATCAGTTTTCAAACTACTGTATTATTATTTTGTTGATAAACATGTTTCAATGATATTCTGAAAGAATTCATGTACTGAATAAGTCTATAATGGTCTTCATTGTTGTATGCTAACTGTAGATTGTTAAAATCTCTTTTCTTATTTCAAGTTTTAAGAGGAATATTAAGAGCTTATCTCATTTCCATATACGTTGTTGATTAAATGTCAGATTTATTTTGAAAGAATTCTTCATTTAATAAAACATGGTACCTCCATGAACCTTCTCACAAACATCAAGAAATGATGTGAATTGTTTATATTTTCCATTTTGTCAGTTGTTGATGTCATTTCTGATGTTTAATTATTGATTTTTGGGAAAAATGAAAATCAATGTGAACTGAGATAACTATTGGATAAAATATAAACAATCACCCTTTACTTAGGATGGAAATTATGTTTGATAGGGGAATCATTGAAAATTACATTTAATTTTCTGTGTTTCCTATGATTATTCAAATGAAAATTTGGTATAGGTACTTAGTAGGTGTTGGATCCAGATTTGAAGACTTTTTCCAATTCTGCCCCTTTTCAAAGTTATAAGCGATTTAAGGTTTCAAGTTGGGCTAAGGCACCACTGGTTTTTTTCAAGATTACACAAAAATTCAACTTTTGCCTTATGATTTTCTATATTATTGTAGACATACTTATTCATGCACCCATGGTAATATTTATGATGAAAACACATTTTTACTGCTCTTCAGTAAATGTCATTCATAATTTTCCATCTAAATCATTTTTCCCCTTGAAAATCATATTGAATTATATGGTTAGTGATTTTCCTGCAGAGTATTGGTGAAAATATTGAAATTTCTGAAATTTATTTTCAATTCAACCGAACATTTCATAAGAGAATACTCATATCTAATATTAACCTTCCCAATTCTATGAGTATTTTCAATTCTTTAGATCATCAAATCAACACAATTGACATGTTTTTCATTTTCCATAACTATCAAGGATTACTATCGTTTTTTTCTATTAGTCCATTGAAATGTTACATATTTTAGGCTTATCCTTGCGTTTTTTAGAGGACGCAATTTTATTTTTTTGATGTGTAGGGGGGGTCAGTGTAAAGCTAAAACCAAGTTTGTGGGGTCGCCACCCTTGGCCCACGGCCGCCATCTCGAAAATACCCATGTGAAGTTAGCAGCCGAAAGTTAGCAGCCGATATTGAAATTCTGGCTGCTGGGTCGTAGCAGCCGAAACTTCGTTTATGCGAACACCTTTGAAAATCTCCACTTGATTTTTAAGAAAAAAGAACTAGAGGGGTTTAGATCTTATAGTTTCATGCGGAATATGATCCTCTGAAGTCTTTTCACCAATTTAAAGTATTTCTATTTTGAATATTGGCGAGTCAGAATTATAATACAACAGATTCAATGATTTGCCTATGGCTTTAAATAGTGTTTTCCGAACATTTGTTGATGTTCTTTTATTTGTGGATGACGCCAGTGCTCTGATCAAAATGAAAGACATAAAATCCTGCATTGAACAAACTCGTACAGTTTTTGAGCTCATTAATAATTGGTGTAGTCGAGGTGGACTCCTTCTCAATGTAGATAAAACTGAGTGTATTAGATTCAGGACTAATAGATGTAGAGAAAATTTTCCAGAGACAATTTCTTTTAATAATAACACCATTGAAACAGCCCAATCTACTAAATTTTTGGGAATTCGTGTCGATGATCAATTGAATTGGTGCGAACATATACATCAATTAAGTAAGAAGTTGAATAATGCTCTGTATATGATAAGGGTTTTATCCCATGAGCGTGAATCCAGCAACGATTTCTCCAGCATCACTTTTATCGCTTAGCGGACGGTGCCTTGCACATGCCGTAACTATTGATCCCGGCTGAAAATTTGCTCTAAGGAATTATTCGCTTCTGAGTTTCAACAGTAGACTCTTTGAGTTGTTATTATAAGATAATAAAGGTAATATATGATATAAAATAATGTTCGGCGTGATCCATTGCCATTCGCTTGAGGTGCTACAAATAGAATTTGAATCTTTGGAATAGGCTATTCGATAGAGTAAGACGAATTCCTGAGAAGACGTTGTCGCATATGTTTAATGAAATTAAAGTGATATTTATGACTTGAATAATCATTAGAATCGATGAAATACAGTGTCACGCTTCAGGGAGGGTACAGAGGGATTGGAAAAAATGCAAAGTCCATCAAAAATCAAAAAATGCGTTGTCGCGCCATCTCACGATATTGAAGTTAATGATTTTGATATTCAGAATATTCTATTGTCAATGAAATTGATTTTCGGGCTTCAGGAACGGCAGAACCGGACTTTGAAAATTTCTACCAAAAAAAATTAAAAATTCAACAAAAATTAAAAAATGCGTTGTCGCACCATCTGACAATATTGAGGTTGTTAATTTTGATATTTAGAAGACTCTATTATCAATGGAATTGATTGTCGGGCTTCAGGAATAGCAGAACCGGATTTTGAAAATTTCTACCAAAAAATCCAATAAAAATAAAAAAAAGCGTTGTCGCACCATCTCACGATATTGGTGCTGTTGGTTTTGATATTTAGAATACTCTGTTATCAATGGAATTGATTGTCGGGCCTCAGGAACGTCAGGACCGGACTTTGAAAATTTCTACCAAAAAATTCAAAGTCCGGTCCTGCCGTTCCTGAGGCCCGACAATCAATTCCATTGATAACAGAGTATTCTAAATATCAAAACCAACATCACCAATATCGTGAGATTGTGCGACAACGCTTTTTGTCAATTTTGTTGAACTTTGAATTTTTTTGGTAGAAATTTTCAAAGTCCGGTCCTGCCGTTCCTGAGGCCCGACAATTAATTCCATTGATAACAGAGTATTCTTAATATCAAAATTAACAACCTCAATAGCGTCAGATGGTGCGACAACACTTTTCTTGACATTTATTGAACTTTGAATTTTTTTGTAGAAATTTTCAAAGTCCGGTCCTGCCGTTCCTGAGGCCCGACAATCCATTCCATTGATAACAGAGTATTCTAAATATCAAAATTAACATCCTCAATAACGTCAGATGGTGCGACAAAGCTTTTTTGAATTTTGTTGAACTTTGAATTTTTTTGGTAGAAATTTTCAAAGTCCGGTCCTGCCGTTCCTGAGGCCCGACAATCAATTCCATTGATAACAGAGTATTGTTAATATCAAAATTAACAACCTCAATAACGTCAGATGGTGCGACAAAGCTTTTTTTGAATTTTGTTGAACTTTGAATTATTTTTGGTAGAAATTTTCAAAGTCCGGTCCTGCCGTTCCTGAGGCCCGACAATCAATTCCATTGATAACAGAGTATTCTTAATATCAAAATTAACAACCTCAATAGAGTCAGATGGTGCGACAACGCTTTTCTTGATATTTATTGAACTTTGAATTATTTTTGGTAGAAATTTTCAAAGTCCGGTCCTGCCGTTCCTGAGGCCCGACAATCAATTCCATTGATAACAGAGTATTCTAAATATCAAAACCAACAGCACCAATATCGTGAGATGGTGCGACAACGCTTTTTTTGATTTTTATCGGACTTTGAATTTTTTTGGTAGAAATTTTCAAAGTCCGGTTCTGCTATTCCTGAAGCCCGACAATCAATTCCATTGATAATAGAGTCTTCTAAATATCAAAATTAACAACCTCAATATTGTCAGATGGTGCGACAACGCATTTTTTAATTTTTGTTGAATTTTTAATTTTTTTTGGTAGAAATTTTCAAAGTCCGGTCCTGCCGTTCCTGAGGCCCGACAATCAATTCCATTGATAACAGAGTACTCTAAATATCAGAATTGAGAACCTCAATAGCGTCAGATGGTGCGACAACGCTTTTTTGATTTTTATCGGACTTTGAATTATTTTTGGTAGAAATTTTCAAAGTCCGGTCCTGCCCTTCCTGAGGCCCGACAATCCATTCCATTGATAGCAGAGTATTGTTAATATCAAAATTAACAACCTCAATAACGTCAGATGGTGCGACAAAGCTTTTTGAATTTTGTTGAACTTTGAATTTTTTTGGTAGAAATTTTCAAAGTCCGGTCCAGCCGTTCCTGAGACCCGACAATCCATTCCATTGACAACAGAGTATTCTAAATATCAAAATTAACATCCTCAATAACGTCAGATGGTGCGACAAAGCTTTTTTTGAATTTTGTTGAACTTTGAATTTTTTGGTAGAAATTTTCAAAGTCTGGTTCTGCCGTTCCTGAGGCCCGACAATCAATTCCATTGATAACAGAGTATTCTAAATATCAAAATTAACAACCTCAATAGCGTCAGATGGTGCGACATTACTTTTCTTGATATTTATTGAACTTTGAATTATTTTGGTAGAAATTTTCAAAGTCCGGTCCTGCCGTTCCTTAGGCCCGACAATCAATTCCATTGATAACAGAGTGTTCTTAATATCAAAATTAACAACCTCAATAGCGTCAGATGGTGCGACAACACTTTTCTTGATATTTATTGAACTTTGAATTATTTTTGGTAGAAATTTTCAAAGTCCGGTCCTGCCCTTCCTGAGGCCCGACAATCAATTCCATTGATAGCAGAGTATTTTTAATATCAAAATTTACAACCTCAATAACGTCAGATGGTGCGACAAAGCTTTTTTGAATTTTGTTGAACTTTGAATTATTTTGGTAGAAATTTTCAAAGTCCGGTCCTGCCGTTCCTGAGGCCCGACAATCAATTCCATTGATAACAGAGTATTCTAAATATCAAAACCAACAGCACCAATATCGTGAGATGGTGCGACAACGCTTTCTTTGATTTTTATCGGACTTTGAATTTTTTGGTAGAAATTTTCAAAGTCCGGTTCTGCTATTCCTGAAGCCCGACAATCAATTCCATTGATAATAGAGTCTTCTAAATAT
>JARTUT010000562.1:0-64244 GCA_030674115.1 Micraspis discolor | reverse complement strand
TTGAGTGATGTGTGCTATGAAGAATAATTCGAGCTAGATTGAACAATTTGCCTATAAATTGCTGGCAATTTAATTTATGGAGTGCTCTGAAATCATTCATGCTGATTCTCTGAATTTTCTTCTTATAAGTTTCTTTTCAGATATGCCGGATGCTTCTTTCCATTGCGTTTAATGAACCTCATTTACAACATCTTGGACTAATTTAGTTCTATCGGTGTGCCATACCTATGTGAGATCTTCCGTACTCGTATGGTTTTTCATATGTTTATTACTCAATCATTCATTCATTATCGAGTTTAAGTTTTGTTAGGTTGGACCTGATAGTAACTTGTGTCGTGAATATTCATTTCAATTTTGCGAATTTTATGTGAACCTAGCAAATAATTAATGACGGTTTTGATAGTTTGTCATATATTTATTTGAGTTATATCATTATGGTTTCAAGTAGATTTTATCTTACTAGTTCTCTATCCAGTACCTTGTTGAGATAGTCATTAGTTCTGGGAGTTTGCGTGATGTTATTCATTTCTTTTGATATATACTGCACTTATTTGTTACTCCATCACATTAACATTTCGTCACTCTCAATGAATTGTTGAGTTGATGGTTGAAATTGAAATGAAGATAGTGTTTTATAGAACTCCAAAAGTATTGGAAACACGTTTCAAAAGACACGGAGCTTTTGTACGTTGATTCTTCACAATTTATTCTCTATTATTTGATGATCATCACGTATTTTTAAGTAATCCCAAATTATTACTACTAGAATATCATCGTACTAATGAACAGACAGGTAAAATTAGAGACTATCCGAAAACGTATACACACACCCATAATATTAAACGTAACTTATTTGACCTAAAGAACGGATTTTTGTGAAAACGATTGAATAAAAGTACATTATCCACATAGAGACTTTCAAGACGTTTCAAATGAAATATCACTCAACCTCTTTCCCGATTCAATTTCAACTAACTAGGTTTTCCGCAGGAACGTCTTAGTACAGCCGGGATGAGGAATGACAAATTTTATGAACCAATTTTCCGAACATGGTAATGTTTGTATTCAGACACTTCTGATTGGTTCATACCGTTCTATCAAATAAACGTGAACGAATATTCTATAATGAATACATCAGAAAAAATCACGAATAACAAGTACTGTATTTGAAGTAAATATAAGTAACGTGATTTTTGGACAATGTTCGATATTGATTTCTCTACAATGTAAACAAACACGTATTGTTCACTGTACGTCAACCTTTCACCTCATTTAAATGAAATGGACAGTTCTCGAAAACTATGTTAATGATTCATCTTCATTTATTACTAGGAAAATCAGACCAATTCAGTGAAGATCCTTTCTTTTATTAATTTTCAAATTTCAAATATTTCTTTGAGTCATATGGATTGTAGATAACTTCTACTAAAAGAAAGAACTTTCACTAAAATTTCTAATAGCATGCCAAAACATGTTTAGGCACTATGAGATTATGAACAAAAACTTGCGTTTAGAGTATCGAACAAGTTTTCCTGGAATCAATATGGACTGAAAGATAATGTATATAAATCTTAAATAATGATTATTTTATGAAATGTCATTTCCATCTGAATAATCATGAAAAATATAGGAAATTAGCTGTAACTTTCAATGATTCTCCTATCGAACATAATTTCTATCCAAAATACTTAGGAGTTAAATTAGATTCATCTCTCAATTTCAAGGCTCATTTAAATAGGCTGAGCCTAAAACTGAAAACTAGGTTAATATTGATCAGAAATTATCTGGATCATCTTGGGGGGCTGATGCTTCCACTCTTTGCACAGCATCTCTAGCCCTAGTTTTTCTGCAGCTGAGTATTGTTGCTCTGTTTGGTTTAATAGTGCACATACACAAAAAATTGATGTACAATTGAATACATCCATGAGAATAATTACTGGCACCATAAGATCTACACCGGTTCATTGGTTACCAGTTTTGTCTAACATTATCCCTCCCCTTATTCGCAGACAGACTGCAGCTCTGAATTCTTGGAACAAATATCATTTTTTTTCCAATTTATTCCCAATTATTTCATATATTCCACAAAATAGAATTCCATGATTGAAGTCTCGTAAACCATTATATACGTTCTTCAATATGAACATAAGTGATAAAGAATTATGGAAGACTGAGAGGAACTCACAAAATGTTCATTAAGTATCTCCTTTCTAATCCTTCTGAAAAAGTTCCTGGTTTTGATCTTCCAAGAAAATTTGACAGTTCTTAATCGTTTGAGAACAGGTCATGGTCGTACCAATAGCATACTATTTAGATGGAACTCAGTTCCTAGCGCAAGTTGTGAATGTGGAAAGCAGAAGAAACAAATACCTCATCTCATCAATAGTTGTCTCATATATAAATTTCAAGATTGTTTTAGGTTATTCATGATTTCCGACATTTTCTCGAATGGGTTATAAATTTCAAACGAATATGATTCGTATTTTTGTTATTCAGTTCTTTTTTCTGCTTTTGTATTGTTATTTCCAGATTCGATGTGAGCAACTTGAAGAAGTCCTTGTCTCCATCAATAGAGAAATAAGTCCCTAAAATATATTTCAGCTTATTTTTGTATTTTCACACTTAGACGGGGAGCCAGGTTTTTTTACTGGGGTTTTTTCCTAGGCTTTTATGCCACACGAATTGTATGACACCCCAACACTAACCCCTGATCTATATGCTTTATTGTTTGCTAACTAAATATTGTCAGTCAAAAGTTCAAAAGAATATATATATATGTATATTTCTATTTTCATTACAAGTGACTGGCCAAATATGTTCATAGGTTCCAATATTCTGCTTGTAATGTTTGAATTTCAGAATAGTAAATGTAATTCAGAAAGGGTTGATATAATTTCAGAAAATATGAATTGTTTTCGAAGTTTGGGAATTTCAAATTCACAACAAAAATTGCAATATAGGAGTATAGAAATACATATCGATGTTTGCCTGATTGGAAATTTAAATTGAGACATGATATTTTCCAATATGGGAAAGAAACATAATAGTTTTTGGTATCGCATTATCTTAAAAGATAATTTCATGGAATTATGTTTTTCTAATAGTAATTTGCTGTTGCTGGATTTCATCTCAGTAATCTGATTATCATCTACGTTTTTTTAATTCAAGCTTATTAATATGAACTTTTGCATCAGATGTTGAATCAGCTATTCTCGCTTTGTTAGCCATAAGTCAATCATTTTGTTGGTCTCATCTGAATAATTCGTGGTGAAACGATTCTCGCTTCAAAAGTTTTATTGGAGTAAATCATATAATTTACGATGAGAAATCAAATATTTATCTTAATACCGTAGACACTCATATCTTTGAATAATTGAATTTTTGAATACCTACTTTTAAGTAGTTTGGCTAGAACGCAAAACTAACTATAAGTTATGTCATTGCTTTCAACATTTGTACTTTGAAGTGTTTCGCTGAAGTAATTCACACAGTATTATTTATTCTTGAAATTAGTTTTCATTCTGATATTCGTACAATACAATACGTATAAATTTCAATAATATTATATTAATTAAATAATATAAACTATTGTGTAAAATATAGTGTTGAAGCTAATTTAAGGACGTTTTTCGAATGCCTTTCACAAAATTAACTCAAAAACCCCTTTTTTGTGAGCTGAGGGTAGTCAACTAAAATTGTAGAATGGCGTGCTATCGTTGATATTTTGTTTTCTTCATTCTTCTATATTGTATATTTCCGTTGATTTTGTACTGCACAAAATAACGGAGAAGACTTCAGAATTATCTTGCAAATGCTTCTGTCTTCAAGTCCGTGCTCTTCTACATTTTTCAACGAATTACTCTACAAATTGAGTTACATAACCTTAGTGTGTCATTAAAAGATTTCATTATAACCATGACTAATTATGTCAATATACCTAGATGCAAATGGGATCGTAATCAACCTGATTTTAAAGAACCATCCCCAGAATCTATTTTCGGTTTCCTCATAATAAAGTGATAAACAGAGATCTACCCATTACAATGCAGGTATGAACTCCAGTTCGTGTATTTAAGTAAGGTCGTCCCAACCTTGAAGTAGTCATTCACTAAATAACGTCAACCAGTATACTACCATTCTTCACGCAAAGTCGATTCAGGAAACCGAAAATTCCTAGTTTCGTTCTATAGATACGGCCGAACTTCAAGGATTTGCAGTTTCCAGTTTGATGAATATTTCTCTAAAATCAATAAGTAAGTTTTGTTGAAAGAGAAAATATTTATCTTACTTCCCAAAGTTATGTTTATTTTTACATTCTATTTTTCATTATTTTCTTCATCATTGACGTCATACAAATTTTTAATTATATATTATATGATCTGATTCATTCCTCTGGTCCTACTTGGCTCAAGGAGATTTGAGAATGCTTGACTAATTGAAATAAATTCTTCTAGAAAAATAAAATGATGAAAATTAACAAAGTTCTCATAATCAGTTTTCTATTCCATCTTCTGTTTTATTAATTACTATCGAATTAATCTTTACGTTATAAGATATCATAAATAATTTGAAATTGTGGACCGGCACATTCGCCTTTTCGTTTCATTAGTATATACATATAGTAGAAATTATGCGTATTTATGGCTAACTGATTCTTGGATATGTTCAATGTCAGATTTTCGATTGAATATATATAGATATTTCTTATAGTAATTGGTCGATTCAATTAATTAGATAGTTCTAACTTTGATAAGCATTGCTCATAATTATCAGATACAAAATAATGATTAGTAGAAGAGGTCTCATCTTTTTTTCGAAATCGTAAGACTTTTTGGTAGAGCAAATTGAAAATTATACATAATTACAAGTTATTTCCTCTCATTAATAGGTGATATTTTAAATCACCCAATATAGGTAATAGGTATACACCGTCATTTTGATGGCCAACGAGTTAATTAATTTTGTTGATGAAATATATAATATTTACTTCTTAAATCTTGAATAATTCACCATCAGAACTTTTTCATCTCATTTCTTATTTATCTTGTCTTTCTCCTTGATATAGAAACGGGCGCCAATATCAAAATGGGTGCCGAAAAGTCAGTTCCTGAAAAATAAGAATTGTTCATTTATTCAAGACTTATTTGTTTTTTCGACGTATACTTGCTGCATTGATGAATTCTTTCTGATTGACTCCAACCTACGAAACCTATTGCGATTCAAAGATTTCATGACATTCAATTCAAAATTGATATTCTATAATAAATGAAAGTAGGTACTTTTCATATGACCGAAAATCGTATGTTGAAATAAATACAAGATCTGAAGCAAACAGAATTATTGGCAATAAATTGTGATCACTGCATTAAATGACCTTAATTTCTCCCTTTTGTAACTTTGAATATTTGTTCGAAAGTAACTAAAATCATTTTCCAGATAAAGTGATCCAAGAAATCATCTGATTGCCGTTCCAGAAGAGGAATATTCTACGCTACACAATTAGATACTAATTGATAATTCCGTTCCGTTTGTTTATATCGGGAGTCAGAGGAGGACGGAGAGAGACAGAGGCGCCGCTGACGTAATACTTACACATCGTAAAGTGCGCTCAGTAAATAATTAGAGCACGGTGGTGATTGAGCCAGGTTGCACGCATGTTACATGACGTAGAAATAATAGCAGCAGCAGTCGTTGCTCAGACGTCCCCGCAGACACTTGTTTACGATGGAGCCATCGATTTCCTACCCCCACCACTGGAGCGCCGTGCCAAGCGCGTTGTATACCCTCGCTCATTTGATTCGAACGAAGGCTGCGAGCTTCAGTCGAGTGCAGATCACGGTGCGTTTAACGTCGACATGGCAGCGTGTTATACTCCTACGAGCTACCAGCTCATAGGACGATTCCAGTGCCTCTAGAAAAGACTATTCGAAGCCTCTTCATGTCGATTGTAGTGTAGAATACGAACTTCCTAATACCGCAAAGCCTCCTCAAGGAGTTAGGAACGAACCTTTACTGATGATCCACCCTTGCTACTTCAGGAAGATTGAGTCACAGAGGAGGAGTCCCTTCGTGAATAATCTTCCAGTAAGAACGGCTGTGACACCAGTGAAAAGAGCTAGAATGGCAAGAGGACAGCAAATACCTCAGCAGGTACCTCACCAAGGAGCCCAGTACCCCGTGCAGTATGCTGCTACTGATAGACAGATATGGGAGCAGATGCCTCCCTTAGTGCCAATTACTCCAACTCAGAACTGCTGTTCCAAGAGGGATTTAGTGACAACCTGTGCAAGTTATAACTCGAGTTCCGGCAGTGATTCTCGTGGTTGTGATTCTAGCCTCTGGACTGACTCCGAAAGGTCGCCAGATAGACCGGAAGACAAACATATCTTGTCCGGAAAATACAGACAGTACCTGAGGGCTCACAGACTTCATCCTTACGTGACTTCGGCCATTCCTTTGGCATCTACGTTCCCGCAGATGCAGCAAGTGTGCTACAACGTGTGATGGCTGTGATATTTTTGGACACTGCGGTCGTGTCTTTAACCCTTCTTGTGATAATAGTGTGTAATTTCGTGCTGACGAATGGGGCGCAGGCGCCCATCGTCGGGCGTGGTAGTGATTTTGGTAAATCAGCTGTATCCGTAATTCAAGTTCGCAAGATCCAATATATTATGCTCCCTCTGGATTAACTAAGAAGTGTCATCTGTTCCTGGATTACAGCGAAACCTTATTTTGGATTAACTTACATACCTGGATTATGTTACTAATGTGTTTCGTACTCCGAAACCCTAAGTGTCATTAAACGGTAGTATATCGAAAATAACTCAAGTACACGCCGAAATATCAAGATTCAACAAATCAAGTCTCAAAGCCAAGGCCAAATTATCAAGAACCAGTGAAAATTACAATGCAACGTGTCCATTTAAATACTTTTTGATAAAATTTCATGTTATTATGAAATTGAAGATTTAAACATTTTCTTTAGTTGTCCTCTTAACAAGTTTCAGTTTTTGCCTTGATGTGGGAACCAAAATTTTTTATTCTAGTCATGATTTTTGTACATTGTAAATACTGTATATACCTAATTTATTTCTGTTGAAAATGAAGAAAACTGTCTTCAAAATTTTAAATACATCTGTTGATTTTCAATTAATGAGTCTTTATTCAAAAGCATTGCGTCATTCCTATTTAATTTTCATCAACATCGTTCATTCATAATTTTGTTAGAACAATACCTTGAAATTTACGAGTTGTTATTTAATCAACAGTT
This sequence comes from Micraspis discolor, assembly GCA_030674115.1. Classification (NCBI taxonomy): domain Eukaryota; kingdom Metazoa; phylum Arthropoda; class Insecta; order Coleoptera; family Coccinellidae; genus Micraspis; species Micraspis discolor. The sequence continues at coordinate 56,974 of JARTUT010000562.1, read as the reverse complement.
ATTTTCATCATTAACTGTTGTAGTTAGGCTGTCATCTTCAATAATATGTGTTCTGAAATTCCACGAAAACAATTTTCTCAAAACAGATAAGTATCTAAATTCGAAACAGAGAAGTATGCATAATTATTGTAAACAATTCGCTGATAATTTAAATGTGTTACTGCTATCAGTCATTAAAAATTAATCCGCTTAGGATCGAAAATGGTCAGTTGGTTGTTAATGAGCCAATAATAATTGATTATTCTGCTTCGGAAACGATGAAATTATTTTCGTCACTGACCTTAATAATTTTAATATAAGGAATTTCGTTCTTCAATCTTACTGGCCTGTTAACTATAAGTGACAATGAAAACTACAATTTAAGTGCTCAATTGACACAATCTACAATTCATAAGATTTTCGATAATTCTTTTTACACAAGTTCAACCCAAGCTTATTGATTATTTCTAACGAATATAAAATTAATTGGACTAAAATTGAAATTGTATGAAATAATAAGATTTTTAATTATTTGTTATATATATCTGCCATATTCACAAAATTTCATACTATATAAATATTATTTCTGAATATCAATACCACTTACTGCACCTTTTTTATTTTCCTTCGTGAACGAATGCAGTAAAATGAAACCGGAAAATATGTTGAATGCCTGTGGTATCCAATAACCTGTTTTCTTCATTTTCCTAACATCTCTTCGATTTCGCATTTGTAGAACTATCAAAATTTTCCGGTATTGCAGAGGACATTTGAAAATAATGACTGAAAGTTGGTGTCCGAAATAATCTTGAATGGGAAATCTACTTCATATATTGAGATTACATGGCCTTGTTGGTTGACGCATTTCATGCTCAATTCTGTGAAATTGATATTTCGGTCGAATGATTTTAGTAACAATATTATTTCTTTGTACAAGCGATTTGTTCATGTACGAATGGTTTTGTTATTGTAATGATTTCTATTGTTGCATAAAGCCATTGTATTTTGGTGTAGAATGACGGTGAAATGAGTATCGGGAGAGTTTGTTTGAAATATCGTGGGAATTGAAGGTTTGAAGTGACGTCGATTCATGAATAATTGAAAAGATATTTTTAGTTTGGATGATGCTTCTTGGTCTAACATATTAAAAAATAATCATTCCAAATAAACCTGAGACTTCGATATGCTAACTGAACATATATGTTCGAAAAGAGCATATGTTTCAATAGATCAAGGATTTAGCCTAATTTCGTATGTCCCATATTGATTTAATTGTTCAAATATCAGTATCGACTTTGCCATAATGAACCTATATGAATATTTAACTAAGTATTAACTACCTGACTTACTTTTCAAGTTTTCCTGTTAGCAGTGTCAAATATTAGAAGTCATTCCTTTTTCTTACGAATTCAATACCAAATAATTAACTTATTATTGATATATGTAATACGCTAATCTATTGACACGAAAAATCAGGTATATGTACTTCGAAACTGAACTGAAAGTATTTGGCTAAATCGAAATATTATTTTTTAGACTTTGAATGGAAATTATCACGTTCCATTTTGAAGACTTAATTTTCGGAGTTGTTTTCGGTCAATAGATTTAATAGGATCAGCACCAAGGAATCTTTCAGATCTGATAATAACTATTCTATGGCTACATATTTTAGAGACAAAGAAATGAATTGTAAATAATAGAACTGTATATTGTACCACCCGTGATCGTGAAAGTTTGCGATCTGCAGAATCCTGTGAATATGTATAAAAATGCTATAAAAATATATATATTGTACAGCTAGTCATAGTTGGAATACGCTTATAAAATGATGAATAAAGTGTTACTGTTTTTATAGAATCAACTATCGTTTGATTCCATTCCCCGAAGAAAAAATCAGACTTCTTTCTTCATTCAAGCAATTCAAGAACATTCATTAGAATATCGGCAAGGTTTTAGATAGGTACATAGAAATATAGTTCGCGTTTATCATGGTGAATATTAATAAAAAGTGAAATGGATTTGATAAAAAAATTTGATAGCAGTGTTTGTGCGTTGACAAAAAATACAATATTCTTTCTTATAGAATTGAAACAAATAACAAAGGATATCAAAAATAGTTGGAATTTGAATGAATTTCGAGATTGCTTTCATCTTGAAATCTGATGACTGTTCAATTTATTGATTTATAGAATTCCAAGTAGTAATATCGATAATGTACTTTTCGATTTCGAACATCAATGAATCCTAATCTGCCTTTGATCAGAAAGGTCCATGTGCCAATAAAAATTAACTTATGCTCAAAGGAAATGGTTTGAACTTCGATTTGAGTTGAACAGTTGCCAAAATTGTTAAGAACAAAAATGCCTTCACTTTCGTATTTACACCATTAATTCCGATGATCAAAGATAAATAACGTGATCAATTTACATTAAGGTGGATAAATTATCGAAAATTATCTTGAGATAATTGAAGATGGTGACTTAAGTGCAGTGAATTAATTGTGTGCAAAAGTTGATAATGTCAAAGAGCCGAATTTTTATCATTTAGCGAAATGATCATGAGGACGATACCATATACACTTATTTAAAGATATTATTCAGCTGAGATGTTAATTCGTTTGAGTGTTTTTATCGAGGAATGTTATCTATGGGAAACACAGTGAGTATTTAGGTTTCAATTAACCTGAAACGCACACTTTTGCGTTTCTCAATGAATTGTAACGGAGTGATCTTAGGACAACTTCAAACCGATAAAGGTCGCACACAATGATCCGACTTATATATGTCAAGGAGAATATACAACTTATTCTGAAATGTTTATTGAATTAGGCTGATCACTGTGGATCCAAATTTTCGATGAAATATTTGTCAAGCAAAACTATGAAATCCAATGATCAGCACACCTCAGAAGTGGTTGCAAATTGTCACTAAATGTGTTTACGGCATGCCTACAGAGGGTGCAACTCATAAGTAGTAGTTATTCATAGACTTCTCTTATTGTATTTCATATAAGAGATTGCCGAAAAACTGTCGTGAATAAACATTTTTTTATCATCGGACTTGATGGAGATATATTGACGTATTCATTTAGTTTTTTTAAATTCTTTAAAGTTCTTCAGAAGGTGAGCTGCTTCAATTTCTTATATTTGAAATCCTGCCTCGCGCTTTTTCTTATTTTGTAAAAACTAGTAGAACAGTGTGTTTTTGCTTACCCAAATATCATGAAGCACCTTGGGTCAAACTTGAGTATGTCTTATAGGCTGTGTACTTTCTATCGCCTGAAGGAGATGAGCTAGAGTACTAATTTAAATAATAATTTCCTGGATACTTTTTTGTCACTTCTGATTGAAAGTGATATAACGAATAATCTCGAACATGATGCCACCACAAGATAAATTACATGCATAAAAATAAGAAAAATGTCGAGATTTCGTATCAATAATTTTCAGTATTAACCTATGTTTATTCTTTTTATGTTGTTTATTTTGTGATGATTTCAATTATTTTGTTATGAATATTTGACATGAGGTACCTTATATTTTTTAATAAAATATGCTTTTTTTTGAATTAAGTGAAGTCTCGGGAAAATCATTCAACTTCAAATTGAAATTGAAATTGGAAAGTAGAGGTGGGCCTCGGAAAGTTTTTTGAGCGTAGGCCATAGGAAATCATCGATGCGGCACTGCAAAGTGTGTACTATTCTAATAGATGTTTTCTTCTGAATATCTAAAAATATAATTCAAAGATACTTTATCAGTTTTCACATACTCATTCCGAAATTGCGTTCAAAGTGCACCATATTAACAGGCTCTCATCCATCATTCTACTCAGAAATCTTTATGCCTAGTAATGAACAAAGTTCAGAACGCAGATCAATAAATCGTCCATAAATCATCTCAATCGTTCGTATGACTTGAAAAGAGATAAAACAGAGTAGATGCCAAAACGACGGCAACGTTAATGACATCGTCCTCGATCTTCGCGCGAAACAAAAAACGAGGTAATTTAAATATTACACACTCGGTGTCTTGGAGTAATGAGGCTCAGATTGCTTTCTTTGATTATTTTCGTATTATGAGGACTAGAATAAAGCGATAAAAATTTGGAACCCTCATCTGAGTTGTTGTTCGTGTTTTAGCTTTGGGAAAGTGAAGTTTTGTTAGTTTGAAACAAGTTCTCTATATAGTTTTTGAAAGTATAGAACTAGCAATTCTGATCAATTTCAAGATCTCATTTGTTCTATAATTTAATACAAATAGGGTTTGTCTGGCACATGTGGCAATGAAAATTTTTATTTGAGAGTCGTGATATTAACACTGGAGTCTTTATCAGTTTTTTTATAGAAGCGGTGACTAATAACCCAAATCCTTCGATATACTCTGCTTGAACAAACCACGTTGAAAACACATCCAATGGATCCTAAATGCATTACAGCACTTAGACAAGTTACCGAAGCATAAGGACTAATACTTTACAGGAAGCGGAATAATCTTGAACAGTGGTTATTGTTCTTGGAAGATTAAAGAACTGCATAATTCTCAAAATAATTAAAAGAATAATGAAAGATGTATGAAAATGAAATATACTTAGATTGTGAATGTGTGAAGTTGGCCCTGCACTTTTTGATTTACGAAAAAATTTTTGTTGTGCTGAATTGTGCTAGGTTTGTGCTGCTTTGTGCTGTTCGAATTTTCTCGTTATTTCATGTAGTTTTCTGATATATTTCACTAAATGCATAAAATGGGCCAGCCCCCGCACTTTTTGAAAATTTGAGTTTTAACCACTGAAATGAATTGTGCTAGACGTATACTGAGTTGTGCTGTTCGAATTTTTGAGATGGATCTTTAATTTCCTCAGAAAATGGAAAATCAACAAAAAAGTTAGCCTCTGCACTTTTGTTTTTTCTTATAGGAAATGAGTGTAAAAAAGTTGTGCTAGGTTTGTGCTGAGTTGTGCCGTAAAATTCTCTCTTGAAATACCTCACATTTTCCGGAAAATTCCGAAAATCCATTACAAGGCTAGCCCTTCGCACTTTCGTTTTTTTCAATCAGAATATGTGGAAAAAATTGTGCTACGCGTGTATGAAGTTGTGCTGTTAATATTTTTGAAAAAACGAGTTTTTTCCGAAAACTGGAAAATTCGAAAAAATATAACCTCGCACTTTCTTTTTATTCCATAAAAATCATCTCATAGAGTTGTGCTACATTTGTGCTGACTTGTGCTGATAATTTTTTCAGAAAAACTTCAATTTGTCTTTTAAACGGTGAAAAGTCAAAATATCAGTAGATTGAATGATGAATTGTGTGAATGGCAACACTGTTGTGAAGTTAGCTTCCACTTTTTGGATTTTCGATAAAATGTTTGTGGTGCTGAATTGTGGAAGGTTTGTGCTGCTTTGTGCCGTAAAAGTTTTTTCAAATGGTACTACTAATAAGATATTTCACTAAGTGAGTGAAAGCGAATAATGTAAATTTTCATTCTTTCTTTCCGTTTAACGGTCATTTGATAACTGAATCTCATTCAACAGTGAATACACTGATTTGTGCTTTCGAACTTCCTCGAAAAAAACTCTGATATACCGGAAAATCGAATTTAAAAATTTTCAATATTCTTTTGTGTTCTTTCTTCCGAATCGAAATCACCAAAACTTGTGCTACTTTCACAAACTCGTTCAAACCTAATTTTCTAAATTCACATGAAATTTTTTTCCCAGAAGGTGAAAAATTGGAGAAATCAGTATATTCCTGGAAAATCTTGATAGAAGGCAACGTAGTAGCAGTTCATCGAATTAGATGTTACTCCTATGGTGCGACCGTGTAAAAGGTCTTATACAAAACTGTCAGAATTCTCGCATCAAATACATTTGAATTCCAAAATTTTAGTCCTCGCAGGAATTGTGTCCAAATACGGTTCAATGGAAATGGGTCATTATGTTGGCTACTCCTTTCAAGGCACAATGTGGATGGAATTTGACGATATGAAAAAAATGTGCGAAAAAGGGAGTATTCTTCCCAAGTAGAGCCTCATTTAATAATATATGTAGCAAAAGACTGAATTCTGCACGAATAGAAAGAGTGTTTTTTTTTTGTTTTCACTTAATGTCAGTTATATTTTTGTTCTCATTAAATTTTATATTATTATCAATTTTATCATTTTTCACAGAAAATATTCAAATCTTCATAGAGTGAATGTAAGAACTTAGCATTCGAAGTATTTGTCAACGTAATATTGCTGCCTATGAAGTACTTCTTCGGGAGTTTTTATATCTTCCGAACGTAAGAATCAAGTTAAACTAATTCAAATTACTTGGGAATCCTAAAGATTTGTGAATATTCAATTGTATGCCTTACTACATGAATTTTTGAGCGAGACAAAACAGTTGGAACAACTTTTTTTCCTGAATAAACGATTCAATATTCATAGGAATCTTTCTTGAATTCTGCCGAAATCATACTTTTGGAATATCATTTCGGAAACTCGCTGCTAATAATTTTTGCAACAGTGCAAATTCGGACTATTTATTTAAATGAGATAGTGGCGTGAGGGTTTTTATTTCAAGGTCATGCAAATATCTTCCGAGTTACAAATAGATCGAATGAATATTCTAGGAAATATTGCGCGAAAATCAAATTTCAGATTCAGACATCTTATCTATTCGATGGATTTGGACAAATAACGAACTTGTCCGAGAGATTTGGACAATCAACCTATTCTGAAAAAATGAAAACTCTAGGTGATTTCCTTCGGAAGATAAAGAGTATACGGCCGGACGGCCAAACATACTCAAATTGACAACAGATTCTTCATTAGGAAGTCGAACCCAATCGATTGAGACCATTTTCTGCTCAATATTCGAAAATTACAGACATTAGGGCAAAACGCTGTTTCACTAAGAACAAGCAGCCAAAACAAAAGGGCTGTGTTACTTCTTTTGAATTTTCCATTTTCAACGTAATTAAAAGTGCTATCTCGAAAATTTCAACGGCACAACTAAGAATAGAATTCTGGAACAATCTTCAGTCGTTGAGCTGGCTAACTTTCTACATTTTATGGAAAATCTGAAACCTTAGCACAATTCAGTAAAAATAAAAATTTTCTAATTGAGAAACATTTAAGACTTTATTCTTACTTCAGTGGAAATTTCATTATCCTATTATTTCATTTCCTTCAAATGAAACTTTAGTATCAATATTTTCTTCTCAAAATCACAATCTGGCAACTTCTCCTATCACGGCTATCCACCTGGAAGTAATAACATTCTAGATGAGTCATACGATTTTGTTTACACGGTCGCACCACGGGGTAGCATCTAATTCCATGAACTGTTAATACGTTGCCTTCTATTAAGATTTTTCAGGAATATACTGATTTCTCCAATTTTTCCACCTTTTGAGAAAAAATTTCATGTGAAATTGGAAAATTAGGTTTGAACGAGTTTGTACGAAAGTAGCACATGTTTTGGTGATTTCGATTCGGAAGAAAGAACACAAAAAGAATATTGAAAATTTTTTAAACTCGATTTTCCGGTATATCAGAGTATTTTTCGAGGAAGTTCAGAAAAGCACAAATCAGTGTATTCACTGTTGAATGAGATTCAGTTATCAAATGACCGTTAAACGGAAAGAAAGAATGAAAATTTACATTATTCGCTTTCGCTCACTTAGTGAAATATCTTATTAGTATTACCATTTGAAAAAAACTTTAACGGCACAAAGCAGCACAAACCTTGCACAATTCAGCACCACAAACATTTTATCGAAAATCAAAAAGTGCGGGGCTAACTTCACAACAGTGTTGCCATTCACACAATTCATCATTCAATCTACTGATATTTTGACTTTTCACCGTTTAAAAAGACAAATTGAAGTTTTTTCTGAAAAAATTATCAGCACAAGTCAGTACAAATGTAGCACAACTCTATGAGATGATTTTTATGAAAAAGAGAAAGTGCGGGGGCTATCTTTTTCGAATTTTCCAGTTTTTTCGGAAAAAAAAACTCGATTTTTCAAAAATATTAACTGCACAACTTCATACACGCGTACACATTTTTTCCACATATTCCGATTGAAAAAAAAAAACGAAAGTGCGGGGTTAGCCTTTTAATGGATTTTCGGAATTTTCCGGAAAATGTGAGGTATTTCCATGAGAATTTTTCCGGACAACTCAGCACAAACCTAGCACAACTTTTTACACTCATTTCCGATAAGAAAAAACAGAAGTGCGGGGCTAACTTTTTTGTTGATTTTCCATTTTCTGGGAAATTAAGAGATCCATCTCAAAAATTCGAACGGCACAACTCAGTATACGTCTAGCACAATTCATTTCAGTGGTTAAAACTCAAATTGTCAAAAAGTGCGGAGCTGGCCCATTTTATGCATTCAGTAAAATATCTCGAAAACTACATGAAATAACGAGTAAATTCGAACAGCACAAACCTAGCACAATTCAGCACAACAAAAATTTTTTCGGAAATCAAAAAGTGCGGGGCCAACTTCACACGCATAGATTGTGATGTGTGTGAAGTCTTTTAGATATTTGAAAAATATTTTATTGTGTTGAATTGATCTTGGTAATGTTCGAATTTATCCTTTATTTAGTTCATTTCTTAAATTTTTCAACTAATGAATAAAATGGACTTGCTCTTTTCGCAAAATTGAGATTCAATGACATTTAATTCCTCCTTCCTAATCGCAAATGAGTGTATAAATGTGTGCTTTATACATTTATGCTGAAATGCTATATTCATTTATGCTGAGTTGTGCTATATACATTTATGAGTTGTGCTGTTTATATTCTTATAGTTTTTGGTGAAAATCAAGCTGGTTTTTGAATGAACTGAAAAATTTGAAGAGTTAGTAACAAATGTTCAAAAATTTGTTGGTTTTTATTTGTATTGAGTAATGTGTGCTATGAAGAATAATTCGAGCTAGATTGAACAATTTGCCTATAAATTGCTGGCAATTTAATTTATGGAGTGCTTCTGAAATCATTCATGCTGATTCTCTGAATTTTCTTCTTATAAGTTTCCTTTTTCAGATATGCCGGATGCTTCTTTCCATTGCGTTTAATGAACCTCATTTACAACATCTTGGACTAATTTAGTTCTATCGGTGTGCCATACCTATGTGAGATCTTCCGTACTCGTATGGTTTTTCATATAAGCCATTACTCAATCATTCATTCATTATAGAGTTTAAGTTTTGTTAGGTTGGACCTGATAGTAACTTGTGTCGTGAATATTCATTTCCAATTTTCGGCGAATTTTATGTTGAACCTAGCAAATAATTAATGACGGTTTTGATAGTTTGTCATATATTTATTTGAGTTATATCATTATGGGATTCAAGTAGATTTTATCTTACTAGTTCTCTATCCAGTACCTCGTTGAGATAGTCATCAGTTCTGGGAGTTTGCGTGATGTTATTCATTTCTTTTGATATATACTGCACTTATTTGTTACTCCATCATATTAACATTTCGTCGCTCTCAATGAATTGTTGAGTTGATGGTTGAAATTGAAATGAAGATAGTGTTTTATAGAACTCCAAAAAGTATTGGAAACACGTTTCAAAAAAAGACACGGAGCTTTTGTACGTTGATTCTTCACAATTTATTCTCCTTTATTTGATGATCATCACGTATTTTTAAGTAATCCCAAATTATTACTACTAGAATATCATCGTACTAATGAACAGACAGGTAAAATTAGAGACTATCCGAAAACGTATACCCACACCCATAATATTAAACGTAACTTATTTGACCTAAAGAACGGATTTTTGTGAAAACGATTGAATAAAAGTACATTATCCACATAGAGACTTTTAAGACGTTTCAAATGAAATATCACTCAACCTCTTTCCCCGATTCAATTTCAACTAACTAGGTTTTCCGCAGGAACGTCTTAGTACAGCCGGGATGAGGAATGACAAATTTTTATGAACCGATTTTCCGAACATGGTAATGTTTGTATTCAGACACTTCTGATTGGTTCATACCGTTCTATCAAATAAACGTGAACGAATATTCTATAATGAATACATCAGAAAAAAATCACGAATAACAAGTACTGTATTTGAAGTAAATATAAGTAACGTGATTTTTTGGACAATGTTCGATATTGATTTCTCTACAATGTGAAACAAACACGTATTGTTCACTGTACGTCAACCTTTCACCTCATTTAAATGAAATGGACAGTTCTCGAAAACTATGTGTTAATGATTCATCTTCATTTATTACTAGGAAAAATCAGACCAATTCAGTGAAGATCCTTTCTTTTATTAATTTTCAAATTTCAAATATTTCTTTTGTGTCATATGGATTGTAGATAACTTCTACTAAAAAAAAGAACTTTCACTAAAATTTCTTAATAGCATGCCAAAACATGTTTAGGCACTATGAGATTATGAACAAAAACTTGCGTTTAGAGTATCGAACAAGTTTTCCTGGAATCAATATGGACTGAAAGATAATGTATATAAATCTTAAATAATGATTATTTTATGAAATGTCATTTCCATCTGAATAATCATGAAAAATATAGGAAATTAGCTGTAACTTTCAATGATTCTCCTATCGAACATAATTTCTATCCAAAATACTTAGGAGTTAAATTAGATTCATCTCTCAATTTCAAGGCTCATTTAAATAGGCTGAGCCTAAAACTGAAAACTAGAATAATATTGTTCAGAAATTAGCTGAATTGTCTTGGGGTGCTGATGCTTCCACTCTTCGCACAGCATCTCTAGCCCTAGTTTTTCTGCAGCTGAGTATTGTTGCTCTGTTTGGTTTAATAGTGCACATACACAAAAAATTGATGTACAATTGAATACATCCATGAGAATAATTACTGGCACCATAAGATCTACACCGGTTCATTGGTTACCAGTTTTGTCTAACATTATCCCTCCCCTTATTCGCAGACAGACTGCAGCTCTGAATTCTTGGAACAAATATCATTTTTTTTCCAATTTATTCCCAATTATTTCATATATTCCACAAAATAGAATTCCATGATTGAAGTCTCGTAAACCATTATGGCATAATACGTTCTTCAATATGAACATAAGTGATAAAGAATTATGGAAGACTGAGTGGAACTCTCACAAAATGTTCATTAAGTATCTCCTTTCTAATCCTTCTGAAGAAGTTCCTGGTTTCGATCTTCCAAGAAAAATTTGGACAGTTCTTAATTGTTTGAGAACAGGTCATGGTCGTACCAATAGCATACTATTTAGATGGAACTCAGTTCCTAGCGCAAGTTGTGAATGTGGAAAAGCAGAAGAAACAAATACCTCATCTCATCAATAGTTGTCCCATATATAAATTTCAAGATTGTTTTAGGGTTATTCATGATGTTTCCGACATTTTCTCGGAATGGGTTATAAATTTCAAACGAATATGATTCGTATTTTTGTTATTCAGTTCTTTTTTCTGCTTTTGTATTTTTATTTCCAGATTCGATGTGAGCAACTTGAAGAAGTCCTTGTCTCCATCAATAGAAGAAATAAGTCCCTAAAATATATTTCAGCTTATTTTTGTATTTTCACACTTAGACGGGGAGCCAGGGTTTTTTTACTGGGGTTTTTTCCCTAGGCTTTTATGCCATACGCCGAATTGTATGACACCCCATCACTAACCCCTGATCTATATGCTTTATTGTTTGCTAACTAAATATTGTCAGCCAAAAGTTCAAAAGAATATATATGTATGTATATTTCGAATTTCTTTTCATTACAAGTGACTGGCCAAATATGTTCATAGGTTCCAATCTTCTGCTTGTAATGTTTGAATTTCAGAATAGTAAATGTAATTCAGAAAGGGTTGATATAATTTCAGAAAATATGAATTGTTTTCGAAGTTTGGGAATTTCAAATTCACAAATAAAAAATTGCAATATAGGAGTATAGAAATACATATCGATGTTTGCCTGATTGGAAATTTAAATTGAGACATGATATTTTCCAATATGGGAAAGAAACATAATAGTTTTTGGTATCGCATTATCTTAAATAGATAATTTCATGGAATTATGTTTCTTTTCTAAAAGTAATTTGCTGTTGCTGGATTTCATCTCAGTAATCTGATTATCATCTACGTTTTTTTTAATTCAAGCTTATTAATATGAACTTTTTGCATCAGATGTTGAATCAACTATTCTCGCTTTGTTAGCCATAAGTCAATCATTTTTGTTGGTCTCATCGATGAATAATTCGTGGTGAAAAACGATTCTCGCCTTCAAAAGTTTTATTGGAGTAAATCATATAATTTACGATGAGAAATCAAATATTTATCTTAATACCGTAGACACTCATATCTTTGAATAATTGAATTTTTAAACTTTTGAATACCTACTTTTAAGTAGTTTGGCTAGAACGCAAAACTAACTATAAGTTATGTCATTGCTTTCAACATTTGTACTTTGAAGTGTTTCGCTGAAGTAATTCACACAGTATTATTTATTCTTGAAATTAGTTTTCATTCTGATATTCGTACAATACAATACGTATAAATTTCAATAATATTATATTAATTAAATAATATAAACTATTGTGTAAAATATAGTGTTGAGCCTAATTTAAGGACGTTTTTCGAATGCCTTTCACAAAATCAAAAAATCCTTTTTGTGAGCTGAGGGTAGTCAACTAAAATTGTAGAATGGCGTGCTATCGTTGATATTTTGTTTTCTTCATTCTTCTATATTGTATATTTCCGTTGATTTTGTACTGCACAAAATAACGGAGAAGACTTCAGAATTATCTTGCAAATGCTTCTGTCTTCAAGTCAGTGCTCTTCTACATTTTTCAACGAATTACTCTACAAATTGAGTTACATAACCTTAGTGTGTCATTAAAAGATTTCATTATAACCATGACTAATTATGTCAATATACCTAGATGCAAATGGGATCGTAATCAACTCTGATTTTAAAGAACCATCCCCAGAATCTATTTTCGGTTTCCTCATAATAAAGTGATAAACAGAGATCTACCCATTACAAGGCAGGTATGAACTCCAGTTCGTGTATTTAAGTAAGGTCGTCCCAACCTTGAAGTAGTCATTCACTAAATAACGTCAACCAGTATACTACCATTCTTCACGCAAAGTCGATTCAGGAAACCGAAAATTCCTAGTTTCGTTCTATAGATACGGCCGAACTTCAAGGATTTGCAGTTTCCAGTTTGATGAATATTTCTCTAAAATCAATAAGTAAGTTTTGTTGGAAAGAGAAAATATTTATCTTACTTCCCAAAGTTATGTTTATTTTTACATTCTATTTTTCATTATTTTCTTCATCATTGACGTCATACAAATTTTTAATTATATATTATATGATCTGATTCATTCCTCTGGTCCTACTTGGCTCAAGGAGATTTGAGAATGCTTGACTAATTGAAATAAATTCTTCTAGAAAAATAAATGATGAAAAAAAAGTTCTCATAATCAGTTTTCTTCTTCTGTTTTATTAATTACTATCGAATTAATCTTTACGTCATAAGATATCATAAATAATTTGAAATTATGACCGGCACATTCGCCTTTTCGTTTCATTAGTATATACATATAGTAGAAATTATGCGTATTTATGGCTAACTGATTCTTGGATATGTTCAATGTCAGATTTTCGATTGAATATATATAGATATTTCTTATAGTAATTGGTCGATTCAATTAATTAGATAGTTCTAACTTTGATAAGCATTGCTCATAATTATCAGATACAAAATAATGATTAGTAGAAGAGGTCTCATCTTTTTCGAAATCGTAAGACTTTTTGGTAGAGCAAATTGAAAATTATACATAATTACAAGTTATTTCCTCTCATTAATAGGTGATATTTTAAATCACCCAATATAGGTAATAGGTATACACCGTCATTTTGATGGCCAACGAGTTAATTAATTTTGTTGATGAAATATATAATATTTACTTCTTAAATCTTGAATAATTCACCATCAGAACTTTTTCATCTCATTTCTTATTTATCTTGTCTTTCTCCTTGATATAGAAACGGGCGCCAATATCAAAATGGGTGCCGAAAAGTCAGTTCCTGAAAAATAAGAATTGTTCATTTATTCAAGACTATTTGTTTTTTCGACGTATACTTGCTGCATTGATGAATTCTTTCTGATTGACTCCAACCTACGAAACCTATTGCGATTCAAAGATTTCAAGACATTCAATTCAAAATTGATATTCTATAATAAATGAAAGTACTTTTCATATGACCGAAAATCGTATGTTGAAATAAATACAAGATCTGAAGCAAACAGAATTATTTGCAATAAATTGTGATCACTGCATTAAATGACCTTAATTTCTCCCTTTTGTAACTTTGAATATTTGTTCGAAAGTAACTAAAATCATTTTCCAGATAAAGTGATCCAAGAAATCATCTGATTGCCGTTCCAGAAGAGGAATATTCTACGCTACACAATTAGATACTAATTGATAATTCCGTTCCGTTTGTTTATATCGGGAGTCAGAGGAGGACGGAGAGAGACAGAGGCGCCGCTGACGTAATACTTACACATCGTAAAGTGCGCTCAGTAAATAATTAGAGCACGGTGGTGATTGAGCCAGGTTGCACGCATGTTACATGACGTAGAAATAATAGCAGCAGCAGTCGTTGCTCAGACGTCCCCGCAGACACTCCTGTTTACGATGGAGCCATCGATTTCCTACCCCCACCACTGGAGCGCCGTGCCAAGCGCGTTGTATACCCTCGCTCATTTGATTCGAACGAAGGCTGCGAGCTTCAGTCGAGTGCAGATCACGGTGCGTTTAACGTCGACATGGCAGCGTGTTATACTCCTACGAGCTACCAGCTCATAGGACGATTCCAGTGCCTCTAGAAAAGACTATTCTGAAGCCTCTTCATGTCGATTGTAGTGTAGAATACGAACTTCCTAATACCGCAAAGCCTCCTCAAGGAGTTAGGAACGAACCTTTACTGATGATCCACCCTTGCTACTTCAGGAAGATTGAGTCACAGAGGAGGAGTCCCTTCGTGAATAATCTTCCAGTAAGAACGGCTGTGACACCAGTGAAAAGAGCTAGAATGGCAAGAGGACAGCAAATACCTCAGCAGGTACCTCACCAAGGAGCCCAGTACCCTGTGCAGTATGCTGCTACTGATAGACAGATATGGGAGCAGATGCCTCCTTAGTGCCAATTACTCCAACTCAGAACTGCTGTTCCAAGAGGATTTAGTGACAACCTGTGCAAGTTATAACTCGAGTTCCGGCAGTGATTCTCGTGGTTGTGATTCTAGCCTCTGGACTGACTCCGAAAGGTCGCCAGATAGACCGGAAGACAAACATATCTTGTCCGGAAAATACAGACAGTACCTGAGGGCTCACAGACTTCATCCTTACGTGACTTCGGCCATTCCTTTGGCATCTACGTTCCCGCAGATGCAGCAAGTGTGCTACAACGTGTGATGGCTGTGATATTTTTGGACACTGCGGTCGTGTCTTTAACCCTTCTTGTGATAATAGTGTGTAATTTCGTGCTGACGAATGGGGGCGCAGGCGCCCATCGTCGGGCGTGGTAGTGATTTTGGTAAATCAGCTGTATCCGTAATTCAAGTTCGCAAGATCCAATATATTATGCTCCCTCTGGATTAACTAAGAAGTGTCATCTGTTCCTGGATTACAGCGAAACCTTATTTTGGATTAACTTACATACCTGGATTATGTTACTAATGTGTTTCGTACTCCGAAACCCTAAGTGTCATTAAACGGTAGTATATCGAAAATAACTCAAGTACACGCCGAAATATCAAGATTCAACAAATCAAGTATCAAAGCCAAGGCCAAATTATCAAGAACCAGTGAAAATTACAATGCAACGTGTCCATTTAAATACTTTTTGATCAAATTTCATGTTATTATGAAATTGAAGATCTAAACATTTTCTTTAGTTTTCCTCTTAACAAGTTTCAGTTTTTGCCTTGATGTGGGAACCAAAATTTTTATTCTAGTCATGATTTTTGTACATTGTAAATACTGTATATACCTAATTTATTTCTGTTGAAAATGAAGAAAACTGTCTTCAAAATTTTAAATACATCTGTTGATTTTCAATTAATGAGTCTTTATTCTAAAGCATTGCGCCATTCCTATTTAATCTTCATCAACATCGTTCATTCATAATTTTGTTAGAACAATACCTTGAAATTTACGAGTTGTTATTTAATCAACAGTTATTTTCATCATTAACTGTTGTAGTTAGGCTGTCATCTTCAATAATATGTGTTCTGAAATTCCACGAAAACAATTTTTCTCAAAAACAGATAAGTATCTAAATTCAGAAACAGAGAAGTATGCATAATTATTGTAAACAATTCGCTGATAATTTAAATGTGTTACTGCTATCAGTTATTAAAAATTAATCCGCTTAGGATCGAAAATGGTCAGTTGGTTGTTAATGAGCCAATAATAATTGATTATTCTGCTTCGAAACGATGAAATTATTTTCGTCACTGACCTTAATAATTTTAATGAAAGGAATTTCGTTCTTCATTCTTACTGGCCTGTTAACTATAAGTGACAATGAAAACTACAATTTAAGTGCTCAATTGACACAATCTACAATTCATGATTTGCGATAATTCTTTTTACACAAGTTCAACCCAAGCTTATTGATTATTTCTAACGACTTGAATATAAAATTAATTGGACTAAAATTGACATTGTATGAAATAATAAGATTTTTAATTATTTGTTATATATATCTGCCATATTCACAAAATTTCATACTATATAAATATTATTTCTGAATATCAATACCACTTACTGCACCTTTTTATTTTCCTTCGTGAACGAATGCAGTAAATGAAACCGGAAAATATGTTGAATGCCTGTGGTATCCAATAACCTGTTTTCTTCATTTTCCTAACATCTCTTCGATTTCGCATTTGTAGAACTATCAAAATTTTCCGGTATTGCAGAGGAAATTTGAAAATAATGAATGAAATTTGGTGTCCGAAATAATCTTTAATGGGAAATCTACTTCATATATTGAGATTACATGGCCTTGTTGGTTGACGCATTTCATGCTCAATTCTGTGAAATTGATATTTCGGTCGAATGATTTTAGTAACAATATTATTTCTTTGTACAAGCGATTTGTTCATGTACGAATGGTTTTGTTATTGTAATGATTTCTATTGTTGCATAAAGCCATTGTATTTTGGTGAAGAATGACGGTGAAATGAGTATCGGGAGAGTTTGTTTGAAATATCGTGGGAATTCAAGGTTTGAAGTGACGTCGATTCATGATTAATTGAAAAGATATTTTTAGTTTGGATGATGCTTCTTGGTCTAACATATTAAAAAAATAATCATTCCAAATAAACCTGAGACTTCGATATGCTAACTGAACATATATGTTCGAAAAGAGCATATGTTTCAATAGATCAAGGATTTAGCCTAATTTCGTATGTCCCATATTGATTTAATTGTTCAAATATCAGTATCGACTTTGCCATAATGAACCTATATGAATATTTAACTAAGTATTAACTACCTGACTTACTTTTCAAGTTTTCCTGTTAGCAGTGTCAAATATTAGAAGTCATTCCTTTTTTCTTACGAATTCAATACCAAATAATTAACTTATTATTGATATATGTAATACGCTAATCTATTGACACGAAAAATCAGGGTATATGTACTTCGAAACTGAACTGAAAGTATTTGGCTAAATCGAAATATTATTTTTTAGACTTTGAATGGAAATTATCACGTTCCATTTTGAAGACTTAATTTTTCGGAGTTGTTTTCGGTCAATAGATTTAATAGGATCAGCACCAAGGAATCTTTCAGATCTGATAATAACTATTCTATGGCTACATATTTTAGAGACCAAAGAAATGTCTATCATTGTAAATAATAGAACTGTATATTGTACCACCCGTGATCGTGAAAGTTTGCGATCTGCAGAATCCTGTGAATATGTATAAAAAATGCTATAAAAATATATATATTGTACAGCTAGTCATAGTTGGAATACGCTTATAAAATGATGAATAAAGTGTTACTGTTTTTATAGAATCAACTATCGTTTGATTCCAATTCCCCGAAGAAAAAAATCAGACTTCTTTCTTCATTCAAGCAATTTCAGAACATTCATTAGAATATCGGCAAGGTTTTAGATAGGTACATAGAAATATAGTTCGCGTTTATCATGGTGAATATTAATAAAAAGTGAAATGGATTTGATAAAAAAATTTGATAGCAGTGTTTGTGCGTTGACAAAAAATACAATATTCTTTCTTCAAAATAATCAAAATAATCAAAAATAGTTGGAATTTGAATGAATTTCGAGATTGCTTTCATCTTGAAATCTGATGACTGTTCAATTTATTGATTTATAGAATTCCAAGTAGTAATATCGATAATGTACTTTTCGATTTCGAACATCAATGAATCCTAATCTGCCTTTGATCAGAAAGGTCCATGTGCCAATAAAAATTAACTTATGCTCAAAGGAAATGGTTTGAACTTCGATTTGAGTTGAACAGTTGCCAAAAATTGTTAAATACAAAAATGCCTTCACTTTTTTCGTATTTACACCATTAATTCCGATGATCAAAGATTAAATAACGTGATCAATTTACATTAAGGCGGATAAATTATCGAATATTATCTTATGATAATTAAAGATGGTGACTTAAGTGCAGTGAATTAATTGTGTGCAAAAGTTGATATTGTCAAACAGCCGAATTTTTATCATTTAGCGAAATGATCATGAGGACGATACCATATACACTTATTTAAAGATATTATTCAGCTGAGATGTTAATTCGTTTGAGTGTTTTTATCGAGGAATGTTATCTATGGGAAACACAGTGAGTATTTAGGGTTTCTCAATTAACCTGAAACGCACACTTTTTGCGTTTCTCAATGAATGCACAGGAGTGATCTTAGCCACAACCACAAAACCGATAAAGGTCGCACACACGATCCGACTTATATATGTCAGGGTGAGAATATATATTAAATCTATTCGAAATGTTTATTGAATTAGGGTTGATCACTGTGGATCCAAATTTTCGATGAAATCGGTTTTGTCAGGCAAAAAACGCTATTGGAATGTGTTTCTAACATTGAAACAAGCTAATAGACGGTATAAGAAAAAATGGACATCCGTCAGTGACGTGGTACAGGGTCGAAATTTCTGTTATGAGAATTCAAAAAGTTCCAAATTTTCGATGAAATCGGCTTTGTCAGGCAAAAAACGCTATTGGAATGTGTTTCTTACATTGAAACAAGCTATCAGAGGATTAAGAAAAAATGGACATCCGTCAGACGACGTTCTACAGGGTCGAAAGTTCTGTTATGAGTATTCAAAAAGTTCGAAATTTTCGATGAAATCGGTTTTGTCAGGCAAAAAACGCTATTGGAATGTGTTTCTTACATTGAAACAAGCTATCAGAGGATTAAGAAAAAATGGACATCCGTCAGAGACGTGCTACAGGGTCGAAAGTTCTGTTATGAGTATTCAAAAGTTCCAAAATTTCGATGAAATCGGTTTGTCAGGCAAAAACGCTATAGGAATATGTTTCTTTCGTAGAAACTTTTTTGCCTGACAAAACCGATTTCATCGAAAATTTGGATCTTATTGAATTCCCGTAACAGAACTTTCGACCCTGTAGCACGTCACTGACGGAAGTCCATTTTTAAATCCGTCTGATAGCTTGTTTCAATGATAAAACATATTCCAATAGCGTTTTTGCCACACAAAACTGATTTCATCGAAAATTTCGAACTTTTTGAATACTCATAACAGAACTTTCGACCCCTAGTAGCACGTCACTGACGGATGTCAATTTTTCTTAATCCTCTGATAGCTTGTTTCAATGTTAGAAACACATTCCAATAGCGTTTATTGCCTGACAAAACCGATTTCATCGAAAATTTCGAACTTTGAATCCTGATAACAGAACTTTCGACCCTGTAACACGTCACGGACGAATGTCCATTTTTTCTTATTCCGTCTATTAGCTTGTTTCTACGATAGAAACATATTCCACTAGCGTTTTTAGCCTGACAAAACGGACTTCATCGAAAATTTTGAACTTTTGAATCCTCAAAACAGAACTTTCGACCCGTGTAGCACGTCACTGACGGATGGCCATTTTTTCTTATTCCGTCTATTAGCTTGTTTCAATGTTAGAAACACATTCCAATAGCGTGTTTTGCCTGACAAAACCGATTTCATCGAAAATTTCGAACTTTTTGAATCCTCATAACAGGACTTTCGACCCTGTAACACGTCACTGACGGATGTCCATTTTTTCTTAATATCTCTGATAGCTTGTTTCAATGTTAGAAACACATTCTAATAGCGTTTTTGCCTGACAAAACGGACTTCATCGAAAATTTCGAACTTTTTGAATTCTCATAACAGAACTTTCGACCCTTGTAGCACGTCACTGACGGATATCCATTTTTTTCTTATTCCGTCTGATAGCTTGTTTCAATGTTAGAAACAAATTCCAATAGCGTTGTTTGCCTGACAAAACCGATTTCATCGAAAATTTCGAACTTTTTGAATACTCATAACAGAACCTTCGACCCCTGTAGCACGTCACTGACGGATGTCCATTTTTTCTTATTCCGTCTATTAGCTTGTTTCAATGTTAGAAACAAATTCCAATAGCGTTTTTTGCCTGACAACACCGGTTTCATCGAAATTCTCGATCTCTTTGAATATTCATAACAGTACTTTCGACCCCTGTAGCACGTCACTGACGGATGTCCATTTTTTCTTATCACGTCTGTGAGCTCGTATATATAATGGAAACATAATTCAATAGCTCCTTCTGCCTGACAAAACCGATTTCATCGAAAATTTTGAACTTTTTTTACATTCATTAAACTATTTGTCTTCCCCGTAGCACATCACTGACGGATGTCCATGTTTTTTTACTTCGTCTTGAAGGATATCTCATTGATGAAAATATAATTTGAGCTCGTTATAACACCGACATTCAGTGAAAATTTCGAATATATCGATATTCTTCGCCCCTTGTATCTCGAGATAGATGAATTTCCAAGTTTCCTCACTTTAATTCATTCGATAAGCTTTCTGGTATATTGAAAGCATATTCCACATTAGTTCCACAGTGATCAACCCTAATTCAAGTAACATTTCGAATAGATTGATTATATATTCGCACCCTGACATATATAAGTCGAATCGTGTGTGCGACCTTTATCGGTTTTGTGGTTGTGGCTAAGATCACTCCCGTATGAATTGCGATATAATCGCTTGAAAGTCTTCAAATTTGAGGATTTTCTTCAATGCATTTTTGACTGGAATATCATTTCTGTTGTAAGAGAACTCATTTTCAAGGATGTGTTAGCCCAATTGAACCACGCTTTTACTCAATATATAAACTGATTGTTTTAAACAATCTTAATAAGAAAAAAGTGATACTTCGACTTCTGGAATAAATTATAGCTAGCTCATATTGATGTAAAACTCGGCCCAAAGACTTAATTTGTAACCTTATTCAATTGTTCACCAATCTACCGATTTCGGCGGCTTTCCACAAAACCGAAAACATAATTCTCTGCTTTCAAAACATTTTTTCATTGGTCATGTCTCTCAGCATTAAGGATCTGGATTAATTCGTGAAACACGTAAACTAATAGGCTTCAATGAACGATATACGGCAGAATTTTTTTCTGAATTAAATTGTAACTCATCAGAATAGAACACATATATGTATTTCTGAAGTGTTAGTGAAAGTACAATATTTAAAATTTAAATAGAGAGTTAAATTCATTGGTGTTGTATTTTATAAAATATCTCTTATCGCGAATAATGTCATGAAATAATTGTGATTTGATCTCACTTATTTTCTGTGTTACATTCCATCAACTGTTCTTGCAAATTCATTACCTAACGGCAGTCGATCTTTTCGACTGATTTGTTTTTATTTTATGCTTTGTATTCAAGAAATGTCTTGAGTCCATCTTATCATAAAATTTATTCTCGATATTTATCGTAATATTTCATTCATTTTGCTGATTTCATTTTTAAGTAAAGTCGTAAACTGAGGGAATATTGTAGTCTCGTTTTGATTTTACTTAATGAGAAAGTTTAAGACGGCAGTATTGTCTTTCACTATTGGTCCCTCTAAGAACAACGGCGACAATCGACGTTTAATCGTTCACAGGATTGTATTCGATGCTATGTATCGGAATACCAACAGACAAGCTTTTATAATAATAATATACTTTATTTCAGGTTGAGTGTATACATGTAATGCTATGAACACTCGAGATGAAATAGGGTCATAAACAAATTTACTCTCCTTATATAATGTAGGCTAGAAAGTCTTCTACACTATATGGTTCAATTTTAAGTAGCAGCTTGAAAATGAATTTCTTGTATTGTTGTAGGGTACATTCTCTTCCCAATTTATTGCTATCTTGTTATAATATCGAATGCACCTATAGCAGGTCCTTTTTCGGTGAGGCTAAGTCTGTGTTGCAGGGAATTTGATTGCTGTTGTTCTTGTATTATAATTACTTGGTGTTTTCTCTTCAAAGTAATGCATATTTTCAAAAGTGAAAATCAATCATTCTTGAATATGTATAGCTGGTATTAATAATGATATGGTAAATGGTTGAATTCATTCCTAAGTTCTCCAGCCGTATCTTATTCTCGTATCAATATAATTTTAATAATAAAAAAACATCAATTGGTTTAATATGATTTAATTTAATTTGGATTTACGTTTGCGTGGATCTGGTTAAAGTTTTTCCTTTTCCTTAGCGGGAATTTCTAGCTGATCAATTAGTATAGATATTGTTGTACGGATCGATCGGATCATTATAGTCGTTATGAGCTATAGGTTTGTTCATATTGTGTTCATCGTTTTTTGTTTCCATAAAAATTCCTCTAATTTATTTGAATGTTGTGTCGGGACCGAGGTCGGGACAGAGTGACGATTCGTCCGATGCCGCGAGTAATCCCCACAGTTGCATTCTTTGGTGAACTTATTATTCGGAGATTCGTACGTGTTATTTTAAAATTTATTCAGACTTAACATTAATATTACTGTCCCGAAAAATATAATTAATAAATCTTTCTTCATTTATGCCATTCATGAACAATAATCAATTCCGTGAGAGCTGGAAAGAATTCTTATCATTTGTTCTGTTTTTATGTGCGGGGTTATTGATCCTTAGAAAAATTTTAATCATGATGAAATTATTGAAGATATGCGAGCAGTTAAAGAAACATTTATAAATATTGAATTGAATATAAATATTCAATTCATTAAAAAGTGAACAAAGACATCTAACGATAGATAACCAGAATGTTAGATAATATCTTCAAGATATGCTCATGAAATTGATTGCGTTTTTCTAGAAATGAATCTATGCATTTATATTGATGAGCTGAACGCTACTATTATATGAGTTATTGACTTAGATAGTACAGTTTTATTTCGCTTGTCGATCTTCGATTCTGAAGCTCCATGTGCCGATATGAAAGAATTTTCGTTCGAAGGATATGCTTCAAATCTTAGTTTGAATTGAATAGGTACTTTCATCTATTACAAATTTAATGAAATAATAATGTTCTCAACTTCCTTGAAGTCATTGATAACAGAATTAAATAAGGTACATAAATTAGATAATAAATAAGACATTTAGCCCTTTAAACCGTTTGATTGAGTACTCTAATAATAGATTTTTGAAGCTCTTGTAGTTAGAGGAAATCGAGGAGGAAATGGCCTAAAGCTTGAAGCAATAAATGCTCATTGAAATTTTCGATAAGTGTTCTTCTTGCCCAAGTAGCATTTTTGTTTTTATAAAAGTGCGAATACACTCTTCGACACTGCCTTATAAAATTCTAAGTAATATAATGTAGAGACAATAAATTTTCCCTGTCCCTATATATCCTTTATTGGCCTTAAATGATATAATTTATAACTTCCCTATAAGTGTCGACAAAGACTTATGGTTTTCCGATAATCATTTGAACACTTTTATAATCCTATCTATACGACTGTTATAAAACTCCCATATGGAGACCATATTGTTTCCGTTACCTTTCTGTTGTTGTTTCAATTACCTTTCTGGATGAAAACGCGCATGCGCAACTTTGTCTTATTGTTTCACTCTAATTCAACGTCAAGCATTATTCATCTTTATTTATCTGTTGGTTTATTGGTTAGTTGAATTCAGAAACAACCCAATTACATTAAATATGAAGTTGAAGATACGTAGTTGGTTTTATTGAACGCTTACAAGTTACATTTCTTATAAGCGCAAAGAAAATCTTGAAGGTAATTGAGCAAATACTTGCAATTTTTTCTACACTGTATGAAATCGAATTTTACCTCCGAATAACCCGTGCGCCCTCGATATACGAAAGTTTTGAATTTTTATTGATTAATATACAAATCAATTTCAATTATTTTTTTTTAAATGTAACAATTTTTTCAATACAAACACTAAGTTTTGAATAAGAGTATCTTGAAATTAACAAAAAATTCATTTTCAATCCAAATTCAACTTATTTTCTTTGTTCTAAATTTTTCACAAAGCTGAAAAAACACGATATTTTCAATAACACTTTGGCTGTGTCGGATATTTAGTCATGCTCAACACTTGGACTCATATAAATTATTTCACATCTCTAATGTAAATACACTGCATTTTTGTTCTATAATAATTTTTGAAATATTCATAATCACCAATTTAAGTGATAAAAATTACTGAATCAAAAGAAGTAGGAGCTTTATAAACTTTAAGTGATTTACACCTCCACCATTCCAGTATTATAACTGATGGTAACTCAAAACACCTTGAAATGACCAGTAGTTCTAACGCATGCGAATTCATCCGGATTCGTGAGAACTACTGGTCATTTGAAGGTGTCGCTCTCTGAATGAAAACATAACCTAATATTGTTGACGCAAGTTTTCACTTAAGATACTGTGTATTATTTTCAATAATTGTGTTTAGGTGTGGACATGTCTTTCAAAATAGTTCAAACCGAAGAAACAGGAAGAGATATTCCTTCCCTTAGAATTGTCCCTGAAGCTTGGGAACAAAACGGCATCCTTCATTGGCCCAAATCAAGGAATGCAGCGAGAGCAGTACGAAATCCGTTTTCAAAGACTGGAAACAGTATCTTTGTATTAATAAGAGAGACAGATTTTTGTTATACAAGGCTGCAGAAGAAGAAATATCTGCAATGCTGCAATATATTAACAGTGATATAGATCACTCAACGAATTTTCCTGGAAAAAAGGATTTAAGTGGAGAGAATTTAAATCATCTTGCAGAAATATTGGATAATAGATATAATATAAATGAATAATATCAATAAGGACCTAAAGAAATTTCTTTCCCGATTGTTGGGTGTAAATTTAATAATTTTATAGGTTATTCTGCAAACTATGAAAATACAGTGATGTCAAACACTTTCAAGCAGTTATGAAATTGTATTTAAAAACACCTTTTTATTACTAATTCTCATCTTGATTTATAAGAGTACTCAGTTATTGGATATACATGATTTTATGGATATAAAGACTTGATAAAACTTGAAAACACTGAACACTATCGGTTTACATTACGAAGTTGCAAACACTTCTATAGAACGCCCTATAATAACTGTTGTATCACCTTGCTTCTGATGTTCCATAGGCGAGTTCCTGTCACCTTTATAAACCCATGTTATGAACCTTTTGGTACTATAACCTGAAGTTTTTATGAACAGTTGAATATCTATAGTTTATGGAAATATGGGAATCAATTTTTGCAATTCCTATATGAACTAAAACACCTCAGGTACTTAGCACCCCTATTATGAATCACTAATAACACCAATTTCAAATTTATAAATCTTCAGGTTACCAAAAATTTTACTTGGGAGGTGGGGCATGACGTGCAGCAAACAGTTTGTGTGATTGTTGATAATCCCATTGGGAGCCTTTTCAGAACTATAAGCTCCGTTTGAATGAAGATACAGGGTATTATAAGTGAATAATGGAACAATAATATTTTTCCTTACATATCAGCATTGGCCGATATAATGCTTTTGAAATCTGGTGGTAACACTTAAACAACCAGCGCATCTACCCTATAAATATACGAGTACAGTATAGCTTCCTACAGTTCACTTTCTTACACTCAACTCGTCAATAAAATAGATTAAAATAACACAAAATGCATTTCAGAACAATTTTTTATTAATAATCAGCTTCTTTTGTGATCTGTTTATTCACTTCTGAGTGTCATTTCTCCTGCAAGTGAACTCCGCTCCAGGGATGTACGAATATTACGCTAACATGAAAATCTTGAGAGCTCATTAACGAGTGCCGTATGGTGTGGTTCGTCCCAACTACGAGGCGAGGCTCTCGATAATGGACCTGACGTCGTTCGCTGCCCGTCGCACATGCGGTGATCTCATTGTCGCATACCGGTGTCTCCGTGGTATTTTCGGTGTGGACCTATTCGAGCTTAATCGGGACGGGAGGGTGCGTGGTCACTCGCTCAAGTTGAAGAAGGAGAAGTTTTCTTCGTTCCATAGGCAGCATTTTCTTCACAACCGTAGGTTTGGCACTTAAAACTGTCTGCTCGAAAGTGCTGTTAGTTCTAGTTTTTCTAGTACTTATTTATTCAGTATTTTTGGTTTCATACTCTAAATGTTTTTTTTTGTGATAGAAAACCGTTCTTGTGTTTTTTCCGAACACTCATTTTTTCAAGTGAGTTTATAGGCTTTGCCTCAACTCTCTAACCGTTGTCCCAATATATTAAAAACAATAAGGAATATTTCTGTGGTAATCCACAGAAGGAGATCGAAAACTTTGGGTCGGCGAGGGGTTCAGAAATGCGATATTTCGAGGTAGAAAGGGAAGGCGATCTCGCGAGCAGAAGCGAGCACCGTAAAGTTCATGAGACGGACTTTCGTTAGGTGCATTTCACATGCCTATACGACCACGCTAACATTTTCAAAAAAATTATCTAAAACACCGATTTCCCGGTTTTTCGCGAAAGATGGTCGGTAAAATTGAAAAAGGCTTTTCCCACTGACGCGATCGGGAAAAGCCGTTTTCATATGTGTCTTCCCGAGAATCGGACCTTTGGATAAAGCTATTCATATCTTCCAATCGAAAGTAAAAATATTTTAAATTAATTGCTGAAAATAGCTTACTTCGGCTCAAACACAAATTTCAGATCATCAGTCACGTCCGACGTTCACAGAACATTGTCACATATTTTCAATTACAATTTTAATCCATACTCCGTATAATATTTTGAAAATTCTTCAATTCATACGATTCGTAAGAACCCTGGTGAGGTATTCTCTTATAGTTTAACAGTCTACGATGTGTATTTAAGAAATTCAAAAATTTACCCAGCATAGAATCAGTTTTACAATCCCTAGCAAATTCATTTCACCCCTGTCGATTCCTACTCTGAAATGACAATTGTCGTTGACATTCTAATCTTATGTATTGTAATCATACTTTTCTTTATGTATGATTGTAATCGTAACCAAACAATAAACTAATCCAAATGGATATTTTGCAGATAGCAGATAATATTTTATTCGGGTTGTACATTTCAATTTTCACTCCACGAAGAAACATAGGAACGATCCTGTAAAATTCATCATGCCTTCTGATAAAAAAATCCTTCTTTCACCATCAGATACTTTCCATCAAGTTTTTACAGATCCAAGGATTAATTTGTCTCTAATATTAGAAAAAATTGAAGGTCATTATAACTAACTATATTACTATCTAAGGTTTCTAAAAAATGAACCTACAAGGATAAATATGACCTCTTATATTCTGTAAAACTGAAGGTAATATTTCATTATTTACATTTAACTTCCTTACATATTAAATGAACTCTTGAATCATACAAATCCTCAATATGCATGAAAAATCCATTTACCTGGATTTGAAGTTACTCACATACCTAATTTTCATAATTTAAAGTCCTTGGATTTGCAGGTAATTCATTCAGGTTATTTCAGTTGTCATTTCAGAAAGAAACATAGCAAGGACCCTGTGAAATGATTGTGATCTTAAAAAAGGGAAAAATCTTTCTTTCGCCATTAGACTCATGGCTCCAGACTAAGAAGTCTGCCTTTGGCAGATTACGTCATCACATTCTATCCATAATCAAGCAGAACAGTTGATCAAGATTCCATCGCTTTGCAATTTCCTCTTATTATTTCGATAATCTACATCCACAAAAATTACTATGTGACCTTCCCTATACTCTAAATGGAATCTTCAATCCTACAAAGCTTTACTATATATGAAAAAAAAAATAGCGTGGATAGCATATACTTTTTCATATATAATACCCTTGATAATTAAAAGACCTTGCAACGATACAAGATAAAATTTTGTCAGAATCAAGTTACATGCTAATTCAACATTTGCAGATACTTTCCTGTTTATAGAATAAAATAGTTATTTATACTCAAGTGTTCAAATAATCATTATCTATATAATAATTTATAATATTACAATTCAACTACAAAAAATATTATCTTCACTACATTAATTTATTCACAGTAATCTTTACTTCATATCTTGCAGGTTTTCATCCTAATCAAAGTAAGATAATCTAATTTTCTATTGATATATCAAAATCATTGTTTTTTTTGCATCTACTTCCATTATTTCAGAGATATCTTTCTTATTCCATTCATGTCAGGGGATGAAGATAATCTGAAATAATTTCAAATGAATGAAATTTCATGGCAGTATCCCAGAGACTACTTATAATTACTGAAGGTAAGGTAAGTTTCCTTGAAAGTCACGAAGGATCATTTCTCCTTAAGAGTCACAACACAAAGACAGTTCTTCAATTCCTTTGGTCTAAAACATACATTTTGAATATGTTAGCATCAGATAAAAATAAAGCTTACCTGTTCCCTATGCATACGAGAACAACTGATGAAAATAATCATCATTATTTAATTCTTTTCCTTAAGAAATCGATTTTATAGAATCTGTCAAAAAGCGATCATTGTTTTGATACTGATGACATATCACGCCATAGAAGAGAGTAATTATCTATATCCCTTGCTATAAGTGAGGCGAATTTAAGAGAATGCACAGTTAAGTTTATGCAAGTGGCGTTCCGTGTGAATATACAGGGGGTATGAAGAATATTTTTGTTTTTTTGCTGGCAATTACAATTTTCTATCTGAGACACGGGTTTTCTCGAAAAATGTTCTGTTTATTATCACAATTTCTATTCTTACTCCTCCAAATGGCAGATTTTATGGTAAAGTTGCCGAAAACCTTAGTCATTAAAACGTAGTTAATATTATTTGCTTTTTCACTCTCGCTTCTTAGAAATGTTGTGCAAATTGAAATAACATTTTTTTTAGGAACACAGTGATTCATTGTTTTTTTTTTTCTGTTAAAATTGCTGAACTCTTGCTATCGCTCAATTCTCTTCAAAAAGAAAATATTGCTGTCGAAATTTTCATTACTCTAAAGAGTATTTGTTGAATTATTTGTTATGAGCATAGCTCTCTGTGGATACTATACTTTTTTCGGTTTTATTCGCGTTTTTTTCGAGATTTCTCTGCGTTTCTGCAGGTTTTGTTGAGTTTCTTCAGACTTTTTTGTGTGCGTTCAGATTTTTTGCGTTCCCTCGGGATTTTTCAGGTTTCAGTTCTTTCAGGGTTTGTTAAGTTTCTTCGAGATTTTTTGCGTGCTTTCAGGTTTCTTACCGCCCATCGGGCTTTAGAGTTTCTTCGGGATTGTTTGCGTGCTTTCAGGTTTTTTTGAGTGTTTTCGGGATATTTGGCGTGCTTTCAGTTTTTGCGTTTTTTTGGAATATTTTGCGTGCTTTCAGATTTTTACTTTCCTTCGGGGTTTCATTGATCTATGGGCTACATTGAGCTACCTGCCAAAGGTTCTACTGGCAGATGGAACAACTAGCTTATGGATCTACTGGCCTAAGGATCTACTGGCTTATGGATCTATTGGTCCATAGATCTACTGGCGTTCTTTCGTGTTTTTTTCGTGTTTCTTCGCGTTCTTTTGTGTTTCTTCGCTTTCTTCCGTGTTGCTTAGCGTTCTTTCGAGTTTTTTTGCCTTCAACAGGATTCTTTGCTGTGTTTCGAGTTTTTTGCCTTCAACAGGATTCTTTGCTGTGTTTCGTGTTTCTGTGCGCTTAATTGATCTATGGTCTATATTGATCTATGGGCTTATTGAACTACTGGCTTATGGATCTACTGGCCTATAGATCTACGGGCCTATGGATCTCCTGGCTTACTAGTAATAATAATAATAATAACTTTGAATTGATACGAATTGGAAAAAATGACGCGTGAAAAATTAAGTCTTGTGACTTTGATTATGATTGGTGTACTGCAAAGAGAGTATATTCAATTTTATGTTTAATATATGCAAAATGCATCTATTATACCTTTTAGTCCCCAAAATTTTTGTTTGAGATTATTAGACCAAATAATTAAACGCTATTGAATGTCGTTCATTTACTAAATGGGGAGCTTAATAATTTTGTCATAACATAATGTTGTTGATGTTAGTGGGATACCGGAGTATTTTCAGGAAAAATATTCATTTCATCACAATGAAACATTCATTTTCGAAAATACATTGAGTGAAAGAACAATCGTTATAGAATTTAGCTAAATATTTGATACGTTCCTTTTATAGATTTACTAATAGTTTGATTTCAACTTTCTGAAGAATATTAAAATAAAATACGTGGGTCCTTATTAATTTATGCAATTCAAGAAATCGATAAATACAATGAGTTTCAGGTGATTCGACAGAAATCATTCAAATTATACTTATTGTGTATAATATCAATCATAAATAAAATGAATTCCATGTTGAATTAATTGACATAAGATTGATGATCTGTATGACGAATAAAAAATTCAATATTCCTTTCATTCGAATTATAACAGAATTAATTAACCCTATTAAAAATAATGAAATTTGTACGGCGTTAACTTTCTCAAAATTCGTGTTAGTATGAAACTGAGTTTGTTGATTCCAAGATCAGTAAGTGATTTGTAACTTCCATAATGTAGTTGAGTTTCGTAAATCAATGAATTCTTATCGATCTTTCGGTACAAGCCTCTAAGGGCCAATTCAAATGGGTTTACTGTCAACTTAAACTTTCAGATGAGTTAAGTTGCCATCAAATAGATCTGAGTTAACAAGTTCCAGGAAGGAAGGCGCTATTGACTCAATAGTTTAGATGACTGGAAATTATTTCATCTCTAGATAATTAGAGCCAAAGCAATAATGTCTGTAGTGAAAAATTTGTTATCTTACTTCAAAGATGGTTACTTAAATGCACTTATTTTATGTGAAAGTTGATAATCTCAATGATCCAAATTTTCACCACTTAGCGAAATGAGTATGGCGACTCATCCAAATACCTACTTAAAGTTAATATTCAACTGACGTAGTAATTGTTTCTGGTATTTTCCAAACAAGTTAATGTGAAAGATATATTGAAACATTACATATTTTATTATGACTTGACGAAATCAGTTGATTCACTAATATCTCTACAACATTGATAGAAATCCAAATTGATTTATGATAATTGAATGCTCATTCCTGCAATGAGTGAGAAATTTATTACAAAATTATCAGGCAATTTTCATAGTCTGATGTTTATTCGGCAGGAAATTTTCAAGACAATGAAGACCCAGGAAACTCTAAGTAATAATTTATTCACTCTAAGTACATTTATTAACTTGTAGAAAGTACCGTTAGGGGGAGTACAATTATTGCAATTCAATTGAACTTTATATCTCTTCTTATATTCTACACTGGAAGCTCTCTAACCACGTGTAATATTCCTGATCTTGTGGTGCTATTGGTCAAGTTTGAAGCATTTGTGAGTAACTGATATCCGAGGGGGTAACCACTGGAAATTTTTTGTGACAAAAGATTTACTCCTCGTGGATCTCCTCGGATCTCCTCTGGATTTTCTTGGATCTCCTTCAGATTTCCTTGGATCTCCCGGATCTCCTCCGAATTTCCTTAGATCTCGTCGGATTTCTTCTGAACTCCTCCTACTATTTTCAAGGGATTAATCAATACACAAACAATATATTGAAATTCACTTATAACATAGTATGATTAATGGATCTTTTTGAGATATATTTTATAGTTCGAGTCAAGATTATTCAGTTGAAAAGTCTTAAAATATATGGAATTCTATATAATGTTTTGAAATTTTCTGTACCCTATGTTTTTGATGTTCCTTCTCACGTTATCGATTGAAATATATTTTCGTACGATTTTTATGAAATATTTTTATTCAGTTATTTTGAGTTTTTTCAATTATTGGGAGAGAACGTCCTCTAAATCCTCTTCAAATTAACGTATGTTATGAGTTTGTTGTTCCCATATTTTGAGTGTAATTATTTAATAATGAAAGGTAGATATGTGTGAACTAGCAGTCACGATTGAAGCAGTGTTGATTTATATATTAAGTCATGCTAATTTTCAATAGCGAAACATGAACCCTAGTAGTATTAGGTAGCGAAAACATATAATGATGAAAAAGAATATTTATGATGGTGAGGATTTCAAAAACGTAAAATACAGGCTATAACCTTCTTCAGAAAAAAAAATTCAAATGTATAGCGAAAATGGAACATTTCTCTGAAAAACTGATTTTGTCACATTCTGTTGTAAATTATTGAATAATTCTATTGAAAAATGTTAGTTACTCATTAAATTACTTATAAAGTATAATCACCGTCATTGGGACCTATACATTTCACCGACTAGGAAACATTTCACCGATTAAGAGGCATTAAATGCCACCGACTGAGACAGAGGCTAGATAAAATGGAAGTTTTTTGTTATGTATATATATATATATTTTTTTTTTTTCTGGGGATTGAATTGTGAATGTGAAGTCTATAAAAATTTTTTTATATTGCCAAAGATTGGGGTAGAAAATTGTATTTTGTTACATAACTGTATACAGATATCCCCTTAGGGTAGATAACTCACAGTTGTTTTCTAAGAGTTCATTGGTGTAAATTGTAGATTTATATTAATAAACTCTATTATTATTATTATTATTATTAATCATTAATTGCAATGATACGCGCACCAAAGCATAAATATCAACAAGTCTATTGTAAAACCACATCATAAAAATCGGAACAATGAAAAGTGTATTGAGAAAGATGATTCACTATTATTATTACAGCAAATGTTCAAAATGACCACTCCATTCGCGAATACACGCCCTGCATCGATTGAGAAATGATCTTTCTAAGGTATTCAAATTTCTTTCCGCTATTTTGGCTGCAGAAATATGAATGCGGTCCCTTAGTTCTGCTTCATTTTTGATACGTTTCGAATAAATTTAATTTTTTAAATAACTCTAGTTAAAAAATATCCAGAGGATTTAGGTCTGGTGAACGGGGAGGACAGAATATTTCACCACCCCTTCCGAACTACCGGTGAGGATACGTTTGGTCCAAATATTCCGTAACATGACGACTGTAGTGCTCGTTGTAGTGTGCTGGGCACCTGTCGTGTTGAAACAACAGATTACCTCGAATTTCGAGTAGTATATCTTCCAAGAGTAAGACTTCATTGTTTCTCAAAGCATCCAAATAGTTGGTCCCGTTTAGTGATTGTGGCAAATCTGTCGGTCCGAGTATTTTTCCTTTAAATATTTCAGTCCATAAATCAAAAGGTTTATTTCTTGTTCGATTAATTTTTTTATTAGGAAGGGTCCCAT
This sequence comes from Micraspis discolor, assembly GCA_030674115.1. Classification (NCBI taxonomy): domain Eukaryota; kingdom Metazoa; phylum Arthropoda; class Insecta; order Coleoptera; family Coccinellidae; genus Micraspis; species Micraspis discolor. The sequence goes on along the minus strand of JARTUT010000562.1, from coordinate 23,211 downwards.
TGCCTTTTTCCAGGTATTCGACGTACGCACAGCTCATCACAAGTAGTAACTTATATCACCTCGGTGATGTTGAAGTTGACAAAATCAGTTTTTCAGAGAAATGTTTCATTTTCACCATACATGTGAATATCTTTATTACTGAAGAAGAACCTGTATTTTACCCTTTTGTAGTTCTCACAGAATGTGCAACTTTTCAACATGATATGCAGAAAAGGTCCGGTCCATTTTTAACATCACATCAGATCGAATCCGGTCCAAAAAAACACCAAAACATGAATTTTAATTATTTTTAGGAATCCCTGTATAATAGTTTGTGCTATTTTTCAGAGTATAAATGGAAGCTATCATTCAACAATATTCACGGGAAAAAACTGATTCGAAAAGTATTCAATTCTCGATTCAATTTTACGTGACATGAGAGAAAAAAATTTTCATAAAACATCAAATATCTCGAATACAATGAGACTTTCATAAAAACGATCTTCTCATATTAGATAGAGCCCAGGATAGAGCACATTGTGAACTACATTCCGTTTTCGTTTGACGTTTATACCGGGACAGCCGGTATAATTTTAATTATTTGTGGTTCACAATATCTATTAATGATTTCATTTTAATACTATTGCTCTCTTGAATGTCCTTTCATTCCAAGGTTTATTCAAACCTCGCTTTAATGAATGAAATAATTCAGAAAAATAAGTTTTACTCAAGAACAATGCTTCCTGCATTGTTACATTGTTACGGATAATCATCTATACCAGCTTCAAAATCCCACAGAATATTATATTTTTAAATAAATCTTCTTACACACTACACAGCGCTACACTGAAACTTAAAATTAACCAATAATAGTAGTATACCTATGAAGATATAAACCGAGATATAAACATTCTATATCTCCTTCTCCACCGTCGATTCCGAAATGGATTCGTATGCGGCTAAAGTGAGAGGATCGAGTCTAGGAGATATAGTGCACGTAGAACTATTATTTCATCGGTTACTTTAGCACTGAGCATATAATCCTTATTCAGAGCTTTTTCGGCAACGTTTTTTCTAGTGAAAAGATGCAAACCGAACTATGAACATCTAGGGCTATTGAGGGGCCTATAGAATTGGGCTCTGAAGTATAAATTAACATCAGAAACATGCGAAAAAGATCTCAAAAAAGATACATGAATTGACTTGGATCTCCTTGTATCTTCTCGGATTTCCCTGGATCTCCTCTCGGATCTCCTTGGATCTCCCTGGATTTCCTGGATCTCCCCGGATGTCCTTGGATTTCCTCGGATCTCCTCCGATCTCCCCCGCTAGAGAGCAGAAAATCTCCGCAGTGGTTACCCCCTCGCTGATATCATTTTGTCTTTCCTATTAAAATCCGTACAATATAAATGTAATGGAATAAATAATATTATTGGAATTCCAAAAAGTTCATTGTCTCATCAGTTATCATTTTCATTTTCGCAATGCTGATTCAGGTTTGAGAAGGTTTTAGAATCACCTTGGTATTTTCTCGCGAATATTGAATTTTATTTAATGCAATTCGTAGGAAATTCATGAATTTTTTTAAAACTCCTGAGTTTCACTAGTTTTATTGAAATTTACAATCAACTTTCAAAAACTATTTAATGAATCTACAAACTTACAGGCAGTTTTTCGCATTAATAGATTTTCCTCATATACTCGAACAAAGTTGTACTCGTAGGTTGTATTTTGTTTTACTCGGCTGAATGAATATTTGAAATTTACGATTTAATCTTTCAAATTTATGGTGCATGTGAGAAGTTCATGCATGTTTACACATGCACAAGGATTCCCATCTTTTTCGTTCGGTACCGGAACTGAATCCAAAATTTGTATATTCAAGAAGGTTATACGAGTAGCCCGACTCTGGGTTTTCTGGAACGCAAAGTATTAACAACGTTCAATCAAGTTGATCGTTGAATTACAGTACCTGTTAAAATTTTGAATCAATGTATGGATCATATTTATATCTTGTCAATTTTTAAGTAGAAAATACGTATCAAGGAACACTTTACGCTAAACTTTTTCGAATAAAAAAGTTTTTCGATAATCGAAAATTACAAATATTTTGGCTGAACGATTGTTTACAGTTTCACTTGGAACAAGTGTGCGAAAACAATGAAGTTCTTAAATATAAGAGTATATTCTGAAACAAGTTGCAGACTGGGCTCCTAACACGAATGCCTAATTTCGAAGGCATGAGTGCTGGAATTGCCTCCTGCAATTTTTTTAGACGATATTTTCTCTACATCAGAAAAATTTTGTGAAAAAATGCTCAAATCTAATGAAAAATTTGTATTCTTCATCATCTTTTGTATTGAATCTTGGCAGTTAACGTGATTGACGAAAGTTGACAAATTACCGAGTTTGAATTGGAATCGAACCTAAGATATCTAAAATACTGGTGTATGCACTTCGCATAATGTGAATGGAAACGTCATTTCAAATCTTGGAACATGGGGATTGTTTCCTATGACGTTCACGGTATGGCGCAACCATGCAAATTATTCATTAATATTTGACAGATCTTTGATACCACTCATTCATTTGAACGTCATCAAGAAACGACTGAAGTTAAGCATTTTAGAAATTTTGCAGAATGAACCATTTTTTTATGTGAAACTGAATTGGAAAATTCACTACATTACTGTATTTCATCTAATATTTTCATTTCTATAGCGCGAAACTGTTTTAAGGATTGTCAATTTGACGTAGACATTGTTTAGCAACGTCTAATGAAAACCAAAGGAAAGAATCCTCATGTCGCGAAACCTATAAAACAGTATCTAATCCGTGTACACACCATTACTCAAGACATCTCAATGGAACCACTTGAACATCGATTGTTCCGAATTATCATCTTTTATGGCTATTTGACGTAACTTTAAATGTGATAGGAATTCAAGTGCTGATAACCATAAAAAAATTTCTTGAACCAATGCTGTAACTGTTCTACTAGTTTTTGAACTAGACAAATGCTCAAAATATACAATTTTAAACATTTCCTCAAGTGTAATAGTACCTGATTTCTTTTTCAAGATATTTAAAATAGCCGGATAATTCAATAATTCGGATCCAGTTAAAAATGATCCCGATTATTAACGTTCTACTATAAATAAAATTATCAAATGCTAATAATAATCCAATAAGAGAAATTGAGCACACTCACTATATTTTATAAGGGTATAAGTGTTCGATTTTAAATTGCATGAAAAGTCAAAAAGTCTCAGAAAAAGTTAGCAATACATATAAAATGATACTGATAAAAATCATTTTCTATTGGTTAGACATTGAATTCATGATACGAGCACGTGTTCGATAAAACTGAGTTTTATTACATATGAATTTTCCCCATCGCTTTCATTATTTGTTCCTTGAAAATATACACATTTGCTCAATGAGTCTCCTTCTTTTTGCAGACTGGACGATCTCTCAACTAAAATATTGTCATAGCCCCGATAGCTTGTTTACTTTGCTATTATCACAATTGCTTAGTATAGGTATATTCAATATCAAAGTTTATATTTGCACAATTAAATGGATGAAGTTATATTTGAGATAGCATTGCTCAGTATTTATTTATCATGGAGTTGGCGAATTTGAGTATTTTGCTTATGAACACACACGTTTATTTTATCGAGAATGATTACGCTACAAATATAAAAGAATGTTTTTAGATTTCTAGGTTCGTTGAATCAATCTTGAAATATATTGAGAAATCGTACGTCAATGATCTTCTTTCTATGTATACATAAGGTCGAATACGTTGGATCTTCACCTCGGTTTATTCTGTCAGCATAAAGAAACATGCATAGCTTTTAAAACTTCTGAAACCAACTCATTAATAGAATTATTGAATTTTTTTATATATATATTACTATTATTGATTTGAGGAAATAGTAGTCGTGCAATATATAGACATCATTCACGTTATTCCAATACATATCAATTTCACGATTTGATTTCGAAATACCCAGAATAACAGAAGTAAAATTATATGGGCTCAAAAGTTTGTTTGGAAGAATTATCAAAAGCTTGGTGAATTTTTAGAACGTAATAAAATATAAAAAAAATATCATTTGGAGTTCTTACAAATTCCATAATATAGTCAGTGGAAATCAAAATGAATGAAACAACAAGAAAACAAGCAACTTGGAAAAACTCCAAAAATAAAAGTGAAATTGAATTTAAAAGCAAAAATAATTACATATTTGTTTGTCGATCAACACATTGAGCATCTCACAAATTGAATTGAGTTGTTTCACACCTACTTTTGAGGATACCGACTCAAAAATTATCTTAATTTAATTAGGTACATCATATCATTGTGATAATTGAATAATGAATTCTGAATATTGAAAAATTTTCCGATTCTTTTCATCCATTAGTACATTAGATGAAATCCATCTTCAAAGTGAAATTCCAGTGAATGTTTCAACCTTGATCCTAGTCAGAAGTCTTCGTTTTATCTTGAAATAAATAAACAACATACATAATGAACATGTTTCTAGAATTTATGTGGGCTTCAAATAGTCTTGAGGAAAATGAAAATGAAGGTCTTGTTGAAGAATGAGAACCCTAATGTTCTGAATTTCATATTTTGACTATTTGAACCTTCAATAAAAGGTAATATAAGTACTACCTTCGTATTGTATCGTTCACAATTTTTCGTTCTGGTTTTGGCAACATTGCTTCTTAACTTGATATCGGAAAGCCTTTGGTAAGCCCAGCTGTCAAGCAGAGCTGTCACTTCCTGGTAGTCCTAAGGAAATATGTAGTTCCAAAACATGTCTCTTGCAAAAACCTGCTCACACTTTATTTCTGATTTTTGGGAACAAAACAAATCAAGTAGGTGAAAGATTTGGGCTATATGGCAATCAATCATTAATTCCAATTTTCGAGCGACTATATTCTGACTTTGTGAGCGGGCATGGCCATGAAAGCCCCACTGCAATTTGGCACGTCAGAAAACCTTCGACTCTGCAATTTATCTTTGATTTTCGGGTACCTACAGAAAAAAAACCATTGCTTGCCTGGTTGAGACTGTACTGCAGCTAACCCATCAGTTCGGTTTTCTGAGCGGCTAAAATTGGGAGATCCAAGAAGTAGATTAACCTTTTTTTCTCTGGCTCATACACGTATATCCATGACTTGCCATCTGTGACAATACTATAAACAACATTCAAAGTGCTTTTGTTGAATTTATCAAGCATTTATCTGTCAACAAATTCAGGATCTATAGCGCACATAACTTTCGAACAACCATGTTTTCATGTATGATTTTCCTATCAATGTCCAGGCCTACGAGATTTCATGATGAGTCGCATGACAATCTTTTTCAAACAGTTTCTACACACCTTCAATGTCTTCGAGCACAGCAATTAATTGTTTTTACAAGACCACCACGAAAATATTCTTCACTTGATCTGATTCCACGAATGCAATAGTTTTACTAGTTTTTCACAGTGCTGCAGGTTGTTGAATCATCCCAATAAAGAATTGAACGTCAAGATGTGAAATATCCAAATGAATTCAAATTGTTGCAGATTTTAAACAGATGATACACAGTATTCAGACTAAACACATGCTCTATCATCTAATCTAAGGACTTAGAAAATGAAGTTACTCACCACATTCTTGTACTTTCTGTACGCTTAAACAGTAAGAAGAATTCATTTTCTTCCCAAAATAAACCTTTTCCAAGTTCTTTTGAAATTCAAATAGGTAGGTTTCAAACTTGTTCGTTACCGTTTCATGATATACCAGGACTAACTACGATGGGAACTTAGATCTATAAAATTTCTAAATGGAAGCTTCAGAATCAATATACAACAAAACGAATGAATACGTAGTAATTGCTATGTTCTTCAATCAGTTATAATTATATAATGTGCAATACTATAAAGTTCATCACAAATTCCTATAAATATATTTATCCATTTCTAGCCACAAAATGATGAAGAATGACGATTTACACCATATCCTATGAAAATATAATCTTCAAGGAATGAGTCTATTCTGTCAAACAAATGATACTTTGAAAATTGCAATTAAATTTCTGATGCAGCTTTTTCCTTAATTTGGTATGTAAGCACAAATAAATCACGTGAAATTTTATAAAATATCTTGTAATATTGAAGGTGATTTAAAATCATATGATCCATAATGTATGGAAGAGCTATATTCACTCCCAAAATAAAGACTTTCATCAAATTATAGCAAATATCATCACCACCCGTATAATATTAAATAATATTAATATAATATTAAATATTATATACCGTATCTTATATTTCTTCCTACATATTACAATTTCTTCGAGTAGTTAAGGATGCTAGATGTTTTGAGGAAATTATTTTGTGTAGAGCGATAATCAAACATTTTTGAATTTCACAATCTGCCTCCAGCAATGATGAAGTAAATTCGAAAAATTTTCACAAATAGGTCTCGATAATCATCGAAGTGATTGCTCTGTTGGGTACTATTTAGATATCTGTATTCTATCAATTATTGAAACACCTTGGAATTCATTCACAGTTTCCAAATAGGACATAAAATATAAAGCATTCTACGAATAACAATAAATAAGTGTATCATATTACAACACTTGGGAGCTTTAAACAGGGACAAAATGTAAAAAGAAGTATGTATCTATAATTTTATAGAATAACTTGAAGTAAGAGCTGAAAATTTTGAGTAATCTCTAGAGAAATCCAATAGTGGCTTATCTAAATTTGAAACCTTGAATCTATTATTACTTTACAACGGGTCAGAATTGGGAAAACTGTTTTTATTCGCTTCGAGAACCTGTGGTTAAAATTATCTAAGAGATCAAGGATTCACCATGTAGAGTAGTCATATATTAATTTGGAGATGGAAAATTTCATGAAAAGAAACGTTGCCTTAGCGGTCATTTGGATGATATTATTTTCCATTATTGACGGCATACCTTCCTTTTCACATTGAAATTATCGCTCCACCTGCTCAATCAAGTTCTTGGCTGGAATTTTTGTTTTAGAACAGGAAGCGGCAGAATGAAACTGATACAATGATTCATGAAGTCTCTGTATCTAGGGAGGGAAAGACAAAAGGTAAGAGCAGTGCAAAATGATGCAGAATAAATATAGATAATGCCCTCTGATTAGATTAAAATGAAAAACCCATGTTGCATGCTCTTGACATAAGACCTAGAATCTACCCAATGCCTCCAGCATTTTTATCAAGAATCATCCATCCATGGCAACAATTCCACGAACTACGAAGATTTCTAAACGAAAGCCAAACATTGATAACGCACCACGCTATACGCCGTTATCTCGGCCATGTGTTATCCCACAACATTTTCCCACGAGGAGATCTTATCCGAAATTACACAACCCCGCATTCTGATATGTTGATAGCGGACCGTTTGTTAATCACTCCGCTCCCTCTAGTCGGCGGGATTAATGGGACCGAGCGCGATCTGGCTGAGGAGAACAGCAGAGACGCCAGAATAATTCATTTTGGTGTACGAACGGATGGCGGAATCAACGTGACGACTTACGTCGCCCGTATGTTCGGACACTTCGTTGATGGGGATGAGAGGGTGAAGGAAATTGAGGGTGATTCAGGGAGACGCTCAGTTGTTCTTTCAATTTAATTATGGTTTTAATGAAAAAGTTTTTGGAGAGCCATTCGATTAGTGTTTTAAAATAGGGTATGTTAAAATTTCATAAGGATTTTGGAATTGTGAACTTTATATTCTTGATGAAGAGACATTATAAGAATGAATATTTGAATTATGTGTCATGATTTTTAAAATGGTAAAAAAAATAAAAAATATCGTTATTCCACTCAATTTTGAAATCATTCGATATCCCCCCAATATTTGATACGAATAACTGTTTTGAAATTACAGGTAATTTATATGCACAATCAATAAGCAACGCTTTCGATCAACTTGAAGTACTCTGATCCAATTATTTGACGCCACCTACATAGGCTTTCTTGAGTTGGCCCCATATGCGGAGTGGAGTTCCTCCCATACTTCGACATCTCTATTCCGATGAGGAATTGCATTGTCCAGGTTTCCTCACCTGAGTTTCTTCCTCACTGCTAGTTTCTTTGTCAAACATTATGATTTCTAGGATCTGAGGTCTCTTGGCTATTCCTCATGTTCACGAATTCATCTACCATGTTGTTTGTGGGTTTTGGCAAAGAGTAGAAACACAATGTGCATATTTTTCAAGGTTACATTATCCATTTGATTTTATTGAAGATCTCCTATACTCAAGATATTAAAAGTATAGCCTCTTCAATGTTCGTACAAATTAATGTTGGAATCGCATCACTTAAAGAAGAAGCAAAAAGCTTATAACCTCATGTCGTTGCATTTCTCAAAAACAAATTTTCAACTGATTTTTATTTTTCCTTTCCCATAATACTACCATATAATCAGGTATTCTGCAAAGAAATGTATTGACATATTGTAAACTATTAATTTTCCGCAAATCGCCAGGATATTTTGACATTCCTGTCAAAATTTCTTGAAGAAAAAGTCAGGACTTCCTTTCCTGTAAGAAAATGTCGTTTCCTTACTGTAAGGAAATGATATTTCCGTACAGTTATTAGTGTTCCACATAAATGATAGAAAACACATTGCTTATAAGGAATCAATTTATATTTTAAAAACATCAACTCATTGCTGAATACATTTTTAAGATCAATTTGTTATATTTACAGTAATTTGACAGTTAGTACAATTATTGAACATTGGAGGAACATTCTTAGAACTATGAGAAACCTTTTGGACAACATGCAGGATGGAAGGGTCATTTTGTTGAATATTTTGTACTGTGAAAATTTTATTTGCCACCTCAACCTTATTGTTAAGCGATTCTTCGATATATCCTTCAGCAACGTTTGATGACTTCCATCCGCCATGCCTCTTTAAACTAGTTATGTCGGCACCAGAGTCAACCAATATTGTTGCAGAAGACCGACGAAAGCAGTGACCAGTATATTCTGTCGGATTTATCAAGTTCAAATAAGTAGCAACTATTTTGGGCATTTTTCTAAATTGATGAATTCCTACCACTTGTCTACAACCCTTTCCGCTTTGATATTTAAAGAAAAATCGGTCACTGTTCATATTTTCTGGTCTTAACGAAACATACTTTCGATAAACATTCAAGTAGATCTGATTAATTACAAATGATCTTGGTTTGTTGGCTTTCGAATCAGGTATGCTGATTAAAAGCTTAGATTCTAAGTCTTCTATATCGTCTACAGTCATTCGGACTAACTCATCCATTCTACATGCCCCAGAAATACCAAATATTACAGCCACCTAAAAATAAATAAAGCTATAATCTAAATAGAAATTAAAAACTTGTAAATTACCTTAATCATTAAATTTTCTTTATCTGGAGCTTCCTGGATAACTTTTTCAATTTCTTCCTTGCAATTGTTGACTTCAGCATTGAATAATTGGCCTATAATGTTGAAGATTTCATCTTTGAACAAAGGTCTAATGGAAGAAGTATGCCATTACAACATTTTCTGAGAAAGAACTCGTATTTTTACTCATGCGATAATCCATAAAACGTCTGTATGCATTTTCGTACTTTTCTCTTGATTTCTTTGGCAATAATTCTAATGAAGCAGTATTCACTGCCTCAACCAGCTCTGGAGGAGTCCCAGGAATGGAAATTTCATCATCACTTATCATTTTACTTTCGAGAACACCAGCAATTGAATTTATAAGCGTCAAGTTTGACAATTCAACCTCAATATGTTTCCATAGTAACCCAAGTAATTTTATTAGGAATTTCAAAGCACCATTTATTCGGGAATAAAATTATCGCGTTTTTTTTGAATCAATCAATATCTATCGAATTTTAAACGATTTGCGGAAAAATAGTATGTTTACCTCGTAGGAAAAGCCACATTCCTGGACTCTGTGTTGTCTTCACAGTCGTCCAGGAATGTTAAACTTTTCCTACCCGGTAAACAATGTACTATTAATTTGTGACTAACAAAAATATACCTGATATGCATATAGAACGTTTTTGATATTATAAATAACTGCCATATTCATATTGATTTGTTCATTAGATTTTATTGTGCCTTTCAATACATAAATTTTCAGATAGATTTATTTGGTTTATAGCACTAGTTTTTGACCTACATTGAGTCATTTATAGTATAACTTAGAATATTTAATCGAAAATAATAAATTCTTTACTACTCTGGTTAGTCACGAAACGATTTTGAAAATCAGCTAATTAACAAATAAATAATAATAGCGTACATATCTGTATAAATAGATTCTAAAATTGTTTTGATATTATACTCTCAATTTGAATAATAAATAAAAAAGAATATCCATACATGAACTAAAAGTTGAGATAGGAGGTTCCAATGACATTCAATTCTATTTGATAATTTGAAGAACTATATATCTTATATCTTTAGCCAAGGCCAATTAGTTTGAATGGACATTTTTTATTTTCTGATAGTCACAGTCTGATGGATCAATCACTGCTGAAATAAGCCTTCGAATGTTTGCTGTTTCGGAGATTATTCACCCACCTTATAGGTTTGTAGCAGCTTTGGACAATTATCGTAGTATTATCATTTTGGTGGTTCAACAACCTGACAGCATGTAGGGCACCTTGAACAAAATTTGTTGAAGATATGTATCAATTATTTTATATCCTTTAATTTGGCCTTTTTTCATCACAGTTTTATATTGTGCAGAAATCTCTCAAAGAAGTTTGTTTGGAAAAGACATGCCCATCTTTCCAAAATTTCAGCTATTTTGTTATCGAATTCCATCCTCAGAATCATCACACTCACGAGAACCCTGGGTTTTTCACTCAGCTTTCGTAATAAATAAAAAGCTGTTTTATTTATTTTCATGATTAATCAATCATTGTTTTGAGTGTATAAGAAAATAAATTTTTAAAAATAGGGTTGAGGTCGGATTGAAAAATAGGCATTTTATAACCAACCAATAGCTTATAACTGAGAAGATTCATTTTAACATAATGAAGTGAACCTCCGGAAAAATAAAGTAGCAATGGTTTATTGTTATATGAATAAATCAATAATTATATCCAAAATTAAATGTATTAGTTTCAGCGAAATATGTTCACCTGCGCCACTCCTTTGAGTGTATCTTTGTAAGATGGTTGCCTTTTATATTTCGGGACTGCAAAACCCTAGCGTTGCAATCTGCCAACTGACAGCTCTATCGTTAGGCTTCACATTTTTGAGATTATACTCAGAACGTTTCGATATACGGGAGCTATTTGTGTTGCTTACAGTAACTTAAAATATTCATCTCGCCCAAAAAATGGAATTAAATTGTGAACATTTGTGGGATTATTTTTTTCAACTTTCGACGTGGATTAACTCAACAACAGGCCATCGATGAACTTGAATCAATTTTTGGCGATGAAGCTCTATCCAGGACCAGCGTTTATCGATGTTTGGTGAACTCAACCAAGGTCGTAGTCCACCTCCAGGCGCATTTCGTGAAGGTTGTCCAAAATTAGTTTTTTTCCTAAAACCATTGATGCTGTGCGCTAACTGGTGGATAATTTAGGAAAATCTTTTATAAATTCAATTGTACTATTACTTGTCAAATAGTTAAAGCAAGTAATAGTAGAATTGAATTTATAAAAGATTTTCCTAAATTATCATCGTAGATTTGTTTAAAATTGAAAATTGGAGAATTGTCGTGACATATATTAATGTGAATGCCATATTTAAGGATACCCTCAACTTCAAAGCCCTGATGAAGCAATAAAATTTAATTGCGAAAGCTAGGCATAGAAAAAAGGGTTTAACTACATGCTCACATATAGAGTCTATTACCCTTATACAAAAGATTATAATTACACAAAGACTCTGAATCTAATATTATATTATATATATATATATATATATATATATACAGTTGGCGAACTAACTGACATCCGCCCAAAAAGGGTGTGGTATGAAATCCTCGTGTATACTTCGAGTATATCAGGCGCTTCTTTTGCGGTATGTCTTGCCGTCCGGTCCAATTATGATATCACTTTGCATCCGTATATTTTTTCCACTTTTGGTTTCATATGGTACCCGTATACTGTTTTTTCATTCAAGTGGGCATCATGCACCGTTGCCACAATCCATAAAAAATCGTAATGTTGGGAAATATTCAGAGGGATCATTTGATTCCACGTAGAATAATTTTATGAGATCAGATTGAAATACTCCTACTAATTTGGAAAATGAAAATCAATTGATATGTTGAAATAAGATGTGGGATCGCTCGAGCAATATATATAAATTACAAATTTATCTTTTCTTTTGATATTTCTTGATGTTTCTGTTTTTTTAATTTCATGTAGTTTCATCATTGTTTTAGTTCTCAAGTGTTTGAGTTGCAAAAGTCACATTCGATCCTTTTTATGTAAGTTATTATGTAGTAGTTTCAAATAAGTTTTTTGTTCGTTGAATTGAATTTACGCAGTTTATACAAGAATGAACCAATAACTTAATATTCGTTTGCCCAAATAAATTCATTTTCTTTTGCCTGATGTTTTTCACATGAAATCTCCATTATATGGAGAAATTTCTTGAGATTTTGAAAAAGGAAAAAATGAGCATTTTATCTAAAGATATCCAAGTCTACCCTTCCTTTGTCTGGGTATTTTAAATTTGTTGACGAGAAATTTTTGATGATGGAACTTGTATTGAATTATTGTTTGGGCTATAACCATCATCTCTTGTTTTCGTTCTCTCCAACGTTACGACAGACATCTTCTGTCGTTTTCAAGACAAAAAATATTAGCTTTTAAAAAGCTGAGATCAGAAAAAATTATTCAACTTTTCAGTTTGAAAATTTCGAACATGAACATCGCTCTCGATCCCTCAAGTATATCATCAATCGATTTAGCGGAAGTTTGGACGCTAATTGTTCGAAATAACTAAAAGAAATCTTCAAACCACCGATAAGTCCCAATTCAATTTTATCTAGTCCTCATAATCTGTCAATTTAACGTTTTCAAATTGAAAGGTTGAATAATTTTTCTGAACTCAGCTTTTTTAAAAGCTGATATTTTCCTTTAAAACCTGAGAAGATGTCTGTCGAAACGTTGGAGAGAACGAAAACAAGAGATGATGGTTATAGCCCAAACAATAATTCAATATTTTAAATTTGTTTATATTTTAAACTTGATTAAGACAAACAATCAAATTCAAATCGCAACAGAAATGCAATCAATTTATAATAATTTATTATAATTCCAAATTTTCCCTACTTATTTGAAATATTTCTTTCTAAAACATTTTGCATATTCCCTCCAACACTACTGATACGAGACATTTATGGCATTTAAGTGGCAAATAACGCTAAAAATAACCTGTATGCTGGAAATATAAAATACGTTCAGATGAATCATGAAATAGTACTAGAGTAACTTTGATCTCTTTCCTTTTATTGTAATAAACCTAAATATATGAAAATTATTTTAAATTGTGCTTCTGATCAAAATACATACATTACATAAAGAGAATACTGAAATATCTTCATATATACCCTCAAAACGAGCAGTCAGATCTTACCGTTTAGGAAATTGAACTTGTCTTCATGTTGTATGTCAAGCTGACTAAGCTCGACATTTTCATCTTAATGTGATGACCTAAAAAACTCAACGTCAAGCGGTTACTGGGCGAAATGCTAGGTTATACCAGTTCTAGCAAAATAAAAAAATCTATATCACTTGGTTAAGTGGTAACAGGTATAATTTTGAAAATGTTGAAAATTGATACCCTACACTACATCCTTAAGATTTGTAGTCACAAATTTTCCAATTTTGCAGTGATTTTTTTAAACGTAATCCTAAATAACTAGCTATTGCTTACAGTTACAAATCCATTGTTTTCTGAGAGGTCTAAGTAATTATCACCCTTGAGATTGCCGTGCATGAAAAAATGGTCCACAATATTGTCGCCATAAATACCGACCTCGATACCGACCCAGACATTCAGCTTTTCAGGATACCGAGTGTGAATCTCTCTTTAGTCTTGGGTTGGTATAAAACCAATATGGAGAGTTGTGACTTTTATAGATCCATTCGAATAAGAAGAGCATTCATTGGAGAAGCAGATATTCAAAATGGCGGTCCAGATTATTACTTATCGTATCACCCATTGTTTCGCAAAATTGTAATCGGTGATCAAAGTCAAGTTCGTTCATTTCGTTGAGCAATCTCACCTCATAAAGGATTATCAGTGGTACGAGGAACCCAATACATTTCTTCCATTTTTATTGTACTTGAAGCAGATTCATTGACGAAATGTCCTAAAACTTCTGTCAGCTGCTCGACCCATTTTCCCTATTAAGAACGAGAGTTGTGAGGGGTTGCGACCAGAGGGGTAGTGATATGAAACTGATTTGAACACACTTTTTTTCCCTCTCTACAAAAATTGACCTACTCTGAGCGTTTTTTCGTTTTTACATTCCAAAGCTCAAAACTCAGGCTCCAAAGTTATGGATGGCCCACCCTGTATATTCAAATTAGAACCAGTGAGGATAATGAAACAGCTTGATGAAAAATATTCAAACTACTGAGCAGGTAACAAAAAATCCGAAAATTTCAAATATTCGAAAAAATTGGAGCATACACTGTTGAGGTAAACAAGAGTCCAGATATTCAAACCGACCGACCTACCCTATTCAGGTACAGTGATCGTTTCGTTTTGAGGTATTCGTGCTCACGGAAGGACAAAATTTTCCAGATTTCGAGAATATCTTAAGTCTGGACAGTATAACAAATAATAATATAATCCCAGTGTTCAGATTTCAGATAGACTCAGTCTCTCATAAACGTTGAGTTTGTACTTAATTTTGTGATACCTTCTCAAATTTTGTGGAAATGCCCCTCCTGAATAGACCTACGAAATGTTTTCTCCAAGTATTGAATCATCAGTGCAACTAATTTCTCGAATGAATGGTATCAATCGTTTTGTTTGGACCTACTGATGAATAATCCGTGGTCAAAATCGATTCTGTCCGTCCGTCCGTCCGTTCCGTGAACACGATAACTCTCGAACGGATGAAGTTAGAGAGTTGAAACTTTCAGAATAGGTTTGAGGTATAAATATCTCGGCTAAGTTCGTTATTCGGTCAAATCGGCCGAATAGGTTCGGAGTAACAAAAAAATTTTTTCGAATGACACCGTTCAAATAAAAATTTTTTATGGTGCAGTTTTATCAGACGTATACAAAAATACCACTCTCGACTTCGACAAGCTAATATAGTTCTGGAGATATGATTTTCAAAATTTAAATAATTGTCAGCGACATTGAAGGATCTCTATATCTCCATGAAAGTAATTACGTTCGGTTGAGTAACGGTGAGAAACGTCAGAATTATTTTCCAAATAGGAGAGTACAGGTTCAATTCCGTACGGAGTTTGAACTCTAGAAGTTTTTATCAACATTGATTATTATTTGACTTAATCTTAGAGATTTCAACTTTTGTATTTTTATTCAAATAGGTGTTAATGTTACTTTCAAACAATTGAATAATTACTCGTAAGTGGTTTACAAGAGCGCCTAAGCTAACTGACCTCACGTCAGTGCTTTCTAAATTTTTTATTAAAACGTTTCGATTGACATCTTCCATCGTTCACAAGGCATAACAAATAGCTTTTGAAAAAGCTGACAATATTTGAAAGTTCTGTCATTCTTGACACGAAATGAAATGGGAAATTATTGAAATTGTCAGCTTTTTTGAAGGTGAAATTTTGCCTTGATAACGATAAAAGATGTTTATCGAAACGTTGGTTGCAAGAACAATATGAGATGATGGTTATTGTCAAAATAAAAATTTCACACGATTTGTATCATCAAAAATTCTCGTCAACATCTCCAAGACTTACTGAATGTCATATTGTAAAATATTTCAGATTGGGTTTTGTTTTCCACATGAAAATATCGACTACAAAGTCACACAAATTTCATTTCCAATTTCGAATTATCGTTTAAATAATAAGAATTTCATCTCTTGAATAGAAGAACAATTGTAATACCTAGGATTCATATTCAATTGTATATCAATTCTCCACTCCAATATGTTCCAATTGTTAATATGCGATTCAAGAGAATCAACGCAACTGCAAATATTCAATCTCAACTAGCATCGTGATTCCACTTCCAAGAACTATAAAACGCAATCGAGCATCAAGGTCACGCGCGATCGTAAAATTTCATTCCATTTCATGAACACCTGCAGAGTTGCGAGGTTGCCAGACCCAGTGGATGCTAAGATGGGCGTTATTTGGACAAGTCGGGTATACATTCGATATACACGAAATCGACCACAGCGCCACCACGAGGAAGTCCAGTGAAGTTCGAAAATCACCTCAATAAACATTTCCCAAAAATAGGTCAAAAATTCGTCCAGCTGAAAGTAGGCGCAAACGAAAGAGGGCGATTAGTTATGCCGGTTAGTGATGATCTTTGGACTTGGTAAAGTGGCGTCCGTACATCGGATGCTGTTTTACCGTGGATGTCACTTGAACCGGAGATTTAACATTGGTTGCGCCCACTTGTACCGCAGATAAATATATATATATATATATATATATATATATTATATAGATGATTCTCGTGGGTTAGCAGTCAAATAAAAAGTAGAAGACTCTTTTTTATCCTTTACTCGAGCTTTCAAAACAATTTGTTTCTTTTTCAAGAGTGCTGCAAATTATTAAAAATCAATTGGTGAACAGGTTACAGATCTTCAGTACTTACGATAGCGAGATTGATTATGAAATGATGTTCATTAAATCTTAATCTAATTAACATGAATTCAAGACCTTAAATTATGATAGCTCAAAAAATATAATAATGATTGACAATTTTTGGATGTCATTTAAAGACGTGAACATCGAAGTGGAATCTTGAGAGCTAGGCATATGTGATATACAATACAAGCTTTAATTTAGAATCAGATTACTTAGAATAAGAACATATGTTAGGTGTTGAAAGATTTTGTTATTCACTTATATCTAAGTTTGAAACGTTAGTCACATTTCTTGTTTTTTCTATAGAAATCAAGTAAGAATGCATTGTAACCTGTTCACCAATTGATTTTTAATAATTTGCAGCACTCTTGAAAAAGAAACAAATTGTTTTGAAAGCTCGAGTAAAGGATAAAAGAGTCTTCTACTTTTTATTTGACTGCTAACCCACGAGAATCATCTATATACTTTATATTCAGTCACGAATTTTCTCAAATTATATATATTATATATATTTTTGAGCACTCAAAAAATCGATTTGATGAGTCATCCGCCTTATAGTCTTGACTTGGCACCGAATGGCTTCTTTTTATTTCGTATGTAAAAAACAAAATGAGAGATCAATGTTTTACGACACCTGAAGCAGCGGTTGATGCGATCAGATTGCATGTTTTGAAGATACCTGAATCAGGCTTCGACAATTGGTTCAAACGCATTCAAAAGTGTATAGATCTTAATGAGGAATATTTTAAAAACCTATATAGTGATTTTTGATGATTAGTATTAATAATCTCGAAATATAAAAGGCAACCCTCGTACTCTACCACCATGTAGCAACTGTATTCTGCAAATGTGCCTTTCTTCAAATGCGACTTACGAATCGTGAATTAGACTTTCTACGAGAGTAAAATTTTGCCTATGTTCATTCCTGCATTAGTTCCTTCTAGAAATGATTTTCTACACTAGTTAGTTTCTGTAATTGAGCTATTCTATGGATGTGAATTCTAAATTTGTATATCCATTCGAATGTTAAGTATTTTTCCTGAAATTTCTATATACAAAGAACTTATTGTAGGATATGTCCTTTTGGAATGTTCTACAGAAGCTCTATTGAATAATGTGGTAACTTGCTATAGTTCCCATTAAAAGAAAATAGTTGAAGATTGCAAAGGCTTCAATTTCTAGAATCTTCAAAAAGTGCTAAGGAACCTACAATACAATACAATACAATATAATTTTTTGTATAATGAACCGAATTCTCATATCGTCCTAAAGTTAGGTAAACTCCGTAGCAGTTTATGTTTGTCAAACGAACAACTGCCATGATTCTCACTCTGATATTCCGTGTCAAAATTTATTCTCCTCATTTCCTGCTTGAACCCAAACAGTTTACCATTAAAAATGATAATCCATGAAAAAACTTGGTTTGTACTGCACGTTTTTTGCGTTTTCCTTTGAGGAAATTTACGTACATGTGAACCGAATGCATCAATATTTACCTAAATGAGGGTATATGGTTGGAACAACTTCCTTCACCAGTATCGTATTTGATCAGTAAATTACAGGAACATTTGTCGTCTTAACGTTCATTTTCCATTTCCGCTACGAAAATACTTAACGACAAGTAAATTATACAAAGACCTCTCTATGTTGCGCTATCTTTCCTTATCCAACTTTCAACAATTTCGAAGTGAATGTTAGAATGTCTGGGGTCGATATTATTCAGTATGAGGATCGTCACAATCAGAAGAAAAATGTAAAGTGGTATTTGAGTTTGAAATATAATCACCACTTAGCGGTGTTTTGAAGTCACAATCGGAGTCGTTCAATAAGACAATTCAAATAATTATCATAGAGCTATCTAAGGTTTATGACCCCAGAAAATGCCAATACAACAATGCTTTCGAAATGTAAATTAGATTATTGTTGCTAGACAATCCTCATGAAATAATCAATGAATTATAGTTGCAGCACTTGAGTTTTCATGAAATTAGTCTTAAATACAAACCAAACGCACCAAAGATCATGGTTGTTAGGACGGAGCTTTTGCGCTCTTGTTCTCCAACTGATACTTTCCTAGTACGATTTGTGTGAATATCGAAGAATTCGTTTTAATATATGACCAAATACAAGATCTTGTTTCTTAAAACATTAAATGACCCGATTCGTTAAATTTTTTCGTTTTATATGAATGTTTTGTTCATAAAAAGCATATATTCTGAAAATACACGAACGCCATTGCCAATCGGAATTCTGTGCGCATTACATAAAATATGACCATCTATACTATATGTTTCTCATTCTTTTGGTGCTTATCTGATCTCCTCATTCATATAAACCTTCAAATTGCTCTTAGATGTTGCGATGGCGATTTTCCAGAATTGTCAGAACATCAATCAAAATTTAGTCGACATCGGACAAATATTTTAATATATAGCGAACATCAAAGGTTTGGTAGTGTTTTAGTACTTATCTTGCCAGATGATTTTCACGAACATGAGCAAACTCATTTGTTTTAACGTTACCCAACCGCTTTCGACGTTACAAAGTGATCAAGATATTTTTCAAATGATTGAGGAAACCCATTTTTAGTTGTTCATAACTGCCGAAGCATTGGAGGATTTAGCCCAATAACGCAATTGACCGAAATATTTGAAAATCAATTTGGAAATTGAAGCTTATATCCTTAACCCAGTCAATTTAGACATTCGTAGGTACATAAATTACCAATCAGCTGAAAATAAGTAAAATTGTTCAAAACATAACTGTAAACAATACCTGAAAGTTTCCCATCATTAGCGAAAAACTAATTTTTTTGACCTTCGACCTTGAATAAAATTTTTTCCTTACGGGGAAATTTGAGGTATTGTATATAATTTATATTTTGAACAATTTTACACATTTTCAGCCTGTTGGGAATTTAAGTACCTTCACTCTCACGTTTTGGTCTAAATTAATCGAATAAACTTCTAATATTATGAATTTTCGATGAGCTTGATTGGAAAATCAAAGATAGTTCGGCAAATCAACAGATCCATCTTCCACAAATCTTCACGAATATTAGGTATTCAGCTTCTGAAAAGAATCAAGTGTCTTGTTCAGGAAAAACAAATAAATGTTTAGACTTTGAATTCAGCATTATGAATGGTTTCTGATGATTTAAATTCGATTGAAACGTAAGCGCAATTTAAATTCATCTTAGCTCCGCGGATGTAAGTATATTTTGAAATAACAAAATGTCAAAGAAATTTTGACTTGATGAAATTTGATGAGAAATAATTTTTTTTTCAAAAATCAACACTGGAATTCGATATGAATTTACCTGAAAATAGAAAATAACTGCAGCATTAATTAGAATATAGTAGCTTGGATCCCATTTCAATGAAATATATATGAGGAAATCCATAGATTTAACACGTTCGCTACCAGGGCTATATTTATGTTTCGTCCACAGAGACCACCATGCAAATTTGAGCTGACTCATATATGAGCCGTCGGGTTATTTGTAGTTTTTCTTTACATAGCCCACTTGGCGCATATATGAGTCGGTATGAAAACAATGCAAATAATATGTTTTTAACAATTTATTGAACACAAAATAAAACAATAATTATTATTTCAAAACTAAAACAAAAACTCCGTACATTTCAGTATTCAAAACTTATTCTTAATAAGTTTGTATCAAAAATAAATTGTCCTATATACTCTTCTCGTGATATTCTTTGAAACAAGGATCGACGCAAAGGCCAATTACTTTACCTTTATTGTCTTTGCATACGTCACAAATATAAAAAGTCTGTGACCTAATTTGTTTTGAGGAACAAATTTGGCATCTGATCCTTTTTTTTCAATCTTTTTGGATAGTGGCTTACAGATCGATTAATTGATCTATTTCTAGGCACATTTTCCGGTATCGGCAACAACAAGCTAGATATGACCATATCTCTGAACTTAAGATAGCTGATTTTCTTTTGATGTTTCAGATTGTATATGTATGTGCTATTCCAAAGACAAATATCAAGCATATGAAAAAATACTTTCAGGTACCATCGAATTGTTTTCCTTGGCGTAGTGTAGTATGACACCATCTGGTCGCATCTATCCACTCCAGACATAAATTTATTATAATCAATTACAGCGACTGGCTTTTCACATTGTGTGCCTCTCTTACTTACATGAGTTGTGCATTTAGCTGAGTGCGCTGTGGATATCATGAGGACTTCCCTTTTGTCTTTCCATTTCATAACTAAAACTTTGCCTTTTCTTCTGAAAATAGTCTGACCTTTTCTTAGTTTGGCATTCACTACAACTTTCGGATTTTCTTTTCGGGATTTTCTCAAAGTTCCCACAACATGAGTTTTATTTTCATATAAAAAATTGGCTAGCTTTACGCTATTATAGTAGTTATCCAGATAAAGTATGTGTCCTTTTCCAAGAATACGTTTCGTTATGTGCGTTACAACAGATTGTGCATGTCCTGTTTCATTGTTGACCGTACCTCGTCCTGTATAAATAAGAATGTCTAATACAAATCCATCTGGAGTACACAGTTCATAAATTTTAATACCATATTTTGCGGATTTGTTTGGTATATATTGGCGAAAGAGCAAACGCCCACGCCAAAGCAATAAAGCCTCATCTAGTGACAAGTTTTGTCCAGGATAATAAATAGCCCGTATATTTTGCATGATATGTTCGACCACTTGATCTACTTTGTACAAACGGGAAGATTTATCATCTTCATTTTTGTAGAAACACAAACATCTCAAAATGGCCTCAAATCTATTTCTTGGCATTGATTTGCTGAAAATTGGATGATTATATATGCTATTCTGAGCCCAATAATTTTTTATAGTTGGCATTGATATGTTGCCCATTATGAGGCATAATCCAAGAAAGCGACGAATTTCGTCGCAATTGGTATCTTTCCAATTTTTCATATTTGAATGAAAGGATACGTTTTTGTCTTTGATAGATTTCGCCCGAAGATTCACCCAGTCTACAATTTTTTCAAGAAGTGGAACATCAAAAAGCATTTCAAATATTTCCAACGGAGTTGATGTAGAAGAAACGTTTCTCTTCAATCCTTCGGGTTCCATAAAATCGAAAATATCGGGGTCACAATCAACATCCACCCACTCATCTTCAACAGTTTCTGCGTCTATTGTCTCTTCATTTTGATTGGTCTCTTCAATTTGATTATTGTTTATTTCATTTGTCTCCGATACTTCTGACTCTTCATTACTAAAATCTAAGTTTGAAGACTCAGATGGTCTGTAACTGCTTCCTGAATCTGAATACGGTTCTGGAATATCCTCTGAACTATCAGCATCGGAACCTCCATCCATAATTTTTTCAGCTTCTCTTTGTAATTCTTTATCCGTTAGACGTCGAGACATATTGTTAAGTTTCTGTAATAAAAAAAGTAAATAAATTAAAATATAAATGACTACCCGAAAACACCATAATAATGATCCTATTTCAGAAATAAAATTTATACTCACCAAATTGAATGAGCAGAATAGCCTTCTTCACTTCACAACACTCAAAACACTGAATAATCAAAAGAAACAAATCACTCTGCTGAACAAGTCACAACGAGAAGGATAGGAATATTGCGCGCGCATTATGTCGAATGTAAACAACTTATCTGGAGACCAGTCGGCTAGTATGTGAGTCAGACCTTCCCACAGACCGTGCGTGAAGACGAAACCGATTGCATAAACTGTGCGTCTGAAAACGTTCCTTAAAATCACTAATATTTCCGACTCATATATGAGTCCTCGGTATATTTGTAGACACGGCCTGGCTCACATATGAGCCACTTGGTAGCGAACGTGTTAATGAAAAGAGAAATTATCGTGTCGAAACTTCACTACCAAACAAAATAACAATAATAATTAATGAACATGAAAACATTAATTACAATCAAGATTCACGAATATAACCGTATTAAGTAAGATTGCATCGAAGCTTTCGACAGGAAGTTTCTGGTACGAATCTCATTAAAAAAATCCCGACTATGTAGTTACGAATTGACTTATCTGAAGGGGACCGCCGGAAACACGTGTTGTAAATATAATGATTCAGAATTCAACCGAATGAAACCTGTTCATTTCCGACGATTCAAATATTCAACAACATGGAACGAAGATTAGGCTCGTTTAATTGAATTCTTGAATGAGTTGTAACAGGAAAATTCTGTTCTTTAACTATCAATGGAAGTTTAATCATGAGGGTTGCCCAGAGAGGGTTACCAGTAATTTGAGAATATACTTCAGTTTTGATGCTTAATGTTTTCGGCATATTCTGTACCATGTGAAGGATATAAGCTTTATTTATTAATTAGGCAGTTTTCATGGTTTGGCATTCTTGAATAATCTTGCCTTTGCAAAAATTCCTTCCCAGTAAA